>QNGE01001535.1:49526-87588 GCA_008508345.1 Paragonimus westermani
CATTTTGCTCATTCGCATCACCAGGGAAAAGTCTAGTGTTCTTCCGTACCTCGACTTAAGCATTTTCAGTTTGTCGGTCTCTTCCGCAGTAAGGATTTCACCTTGTACATACGAGCCGACACGTTTTGATTTGATGGGGGCCAAAACGTCGATACAAAACGCTAGATGTCTGATAAATTCTGCGGTCGCTATGCTTGGGTCTGATATGCGAAAGAAGGTATTCCAATTTAAGAATCTTAGTAGTGATAAGAAGGCATTCCAATCAATGAATTTGATCGGACGGTAGAATACAACTCTCGGTTTGGTAGCCATATATGAATCAAACAGACATTGGACAACATTATGATCGCTTCCAGGGAATTGTTGTAGAACAGATAACTCTGTAGACGAAATGCCTATGGTAAATATAAGATCCAAAATATGCCCTTTTCTGGTGGGCATTAGGACATGTTGGTTCCAACCGTTCAGTTCAATGCATGAAAGGAATTTGGCCTGTTTTTCTGGAGCAGAGAATGAGGTCCAGGAGATATTAGGCACGTTGAAGTCACCGCCTATTTGTATGTAAACACTATATACTTACATGAACATAATTACGCATGTTTGTATATGCGTGCATATATATACATATGTGTACATATAGGTACACACATATGTGAACGTGTTTATGCACGCATATATTTATACTTGCTTCACCGGAACATAGGTCTGACCACGGATGAAAGTTACAACACGGAATGTAGACCAACGCTGCACTCATCTTTTGTGTTTTGGAGACGGGAGTGGCGTAAACATCCACCCCGGTCATGTTGTTTCTCATGATAAGGTCTCCGGGGTTGTTTGGCCTTCTGATGCACTTCCGGGTGGTGACTGACACCTACGTCATGTGTCAGTGAGAACTACAGATGGCACTGTAGGACGGAATATCAGATGACTCCGTTTCTTAGAAATGTTCGCAGAGTGACACCGGGTCGCTGCATGTACAACAAGGGTCGCTGTTGTTCCATATGTCATCGTAAGCTTAAAAGATCAGCCGATTTTCGGAGTCCAGTGTTAGCTTTTTAGATTGTATTGTATCAATTTTGAAGTTGCTTTGTTTCGTTTGTTTATTACCAAATTTGTTGCAGGGCGGCCCCTAGTTCATCGTTACCATTATATAAACTGCGTTGAGAATATTTATTCTTACTTCAGTTGCATCTGCCACACAAACATTTTTCGCCTATGATTCTTCTTCAGTAGCTTATAGTTTTGTCTACCCCTCGATTTTGCAAAGTCATTCTGAGTTAGCTCAATCCCGTTTTATCGTCCCCCACTGGCTAACAGTGACTAGTAAGCACATTTTGAGCAAGAGTTAATTTTCTTGTATAGTTATTCATTCAATCCCTTATTAAGCCCAGTTTTCACGAACGCCTGCTCATTAACTGCTTCGAAGGTACATTGCCTTTTCCGCTGTTAGTAAGGAAGGCATCTATTGGACCACCAGTTCAGGCGTAGTTCTGTGTGAACATGAATCGTTAATGGGCTATTCAGTAATGGCAGCGTGTGATCTTTAGCGCTCATTGAGCCCCGCGGTATACTCTTGAGATGCGTCCATACACCACCTAAAGCCTTCCATAACATCGTGACTAATCTTAGCATGGTGCCCAGTTATGCGTTACTCCACCGTTCATGCCATGAACTAATTGGCGAAGATGTTGGATTGCCAGTTCTCCCTTGGAACCCTCTCACAACTCAGGCTGTTCATCGTATGTGTGGAGAGAGATGGATGGTGCCAACGCGTTTTAATACCGGCCAGATCAAAGCGCATTTTAGATTTTAGTTTTATGGTGAGTATTTCCTTCGCTACTATGTCCATCTAGGAACAGTCCTCGGGAAGTTAGCACAGAGCAGTTGTCTTCACGTTCGATTTTAATGCTGCCAACAGTCGACTGTCGCATTTTCTAATGTATAATTTCCAGTGCTTCTGTGAGGAACACACTGGAACTTTCGCGAAGGATGCGGATAATTTCAGCCAATACATATAAATATCAATAATGTAATATGACTTGTGGAAATCCGTCCGGAAAACGCGTAATCCAAAAGAGAACAATTTGGTTCAGAAAACTAGATGCTGTCACCACCACAAGTGGGAGTAGGTGAGCTTTCAGATTTGATGATTCGGTCGTGCCTAATGTGAGGTCAATGGCGCAGTGATCAGCACGGTTGCCTCATGATTGGAATGGTTGGAGTTCAAATCCCGACCGTGACAAGGATATGCACTACTGACGAGCCCCAATAAAAGCGAAACTCCAGTCCAGTACTTATTCTGTTCGAAAGAGGCTGGCTGGAAAGTCTATCTGAATGCAAAGGCTGCGATCAAATGTGAGTGATTGTCAACTTGGAAATAATTCAATTTGCACGAACTTTAACGCAAAAGACTTGTTGTTATACCATTTGGCCTAGTGGAGTCACCTTTGGTCTAACGGCCAAAATTCCATCAAGAGAAGCCTACAGCACTTGACAACAATGGACAATCGAGGGATTATGTTGTTATGCAATGTAGATGGCGTCAGAATGATGTAAAAGTAAATCCGCTAATGTGAGGGAGGACGGAGAATGTAGAGGCATGACAGAAAATTAACAGACGCCCGAGCACGACCTCACTGACTACCCGGAGGCTTCAGAGCAGAAAATCTCGCGAATTGTTTAGTCAGTAAAGGGGTCCAGGTGTTCAGGCATCCTGAAATAATTTTTGCTTCATCGACACTTATGGGGGCAAAAATATAGTGCGATTTGGCGCGATGGAAGTGGAGTCAGTGAGATGAGCGTTTGAACCCTGAGTAATAAAGTAATGTGGAAGATCTTGGAAGCAGTTCGTGTGGTGTCAACTATTTTTCCACTCATGAAATGTGTGGAGAAAACAAAGAGCGCTGAAGATCGAGCTCGACAATTTGGAAACCAGCAGTAAAACCTGTCGATAAAACTACCTGAGTAGCTTCTGAAAATTATTGGGTCATTTGACTCGGTAGTTTTAAAGGTAATCGCCTGATAGTACCCTGAATTCACCCATCAAGTAATTTCCTTCAAAATGACCCGTTATACATTTTTCACGCTTTTGAACTATTTTTCCATGAAATGGCCAGAAAACAACAATTTACTTTCCACATATTGCTTCACGTGCGCATACCTTTGTAGCACCCTGATGAAGGTACTTGGTTGAATTGCATCTGACCTTCATTATATGATCGATCCATCCCAACTACTCGGGATTCCTGAGATAGTATGCTGGTGGGTATACTTACCGTTCAGCCACGGATAAAATGGGTGAAATATATACAGAGGAAGACAAACTGATCGAATACAGAATCACATGAGCGTGTGGATGTTTTCTAAATCTCGCTTTTCGTATGGCGGCTCAAATACATCGGAAGTGGCACGGAACAAACTGGAGGGAGACTTCACATGATGTTTTAATACAAAACATGTGCTACTGCAAATCAAGCCACCACATATCAGCCAAGAAGACTTTCACTGAATATGACCTGCGTTGGTAATACAACTTTCCTACACCTGCAACAAATGGCATATATCACAGGGAATCTGAAATAGCAACATGTTGCAAACTTTGAAGGAACGTGAGCCTTCGAACCGCGCAGTGGCTATCACGGTCGTTCGTTCGTGTTTATATCTGCAAGAAGCGAGAAGGTTCAGAAATGTGTATTTCATACCACAATGCACTACTGATTTTCGAGTGTTGAAGGGACGTCCGTCTGTGGTTGCTGAGTGGCCAGTTGAAAAAAGCAGCATCTTTGGCGTTATGCATGCATAAAACAGTCTCGATGATTGATACAGGATTTCATTGTTGCTATTGCTGCGAACTTGCTTACGGATGTGCACGCGTGTTCTTTTGGGCACTATGTGATTGCCATTCTCACATTCTGTAGTCACTCACGCACAGTGTCTGTCATTTTATCAGACTCAACAACGAGACATACGGCACCCAAAAAGCAACCGGTGTGCACACCTACCAGTAGTGAAGTGTTGTGCATTTCTAAGTAGACTTATTTGTACACCAACCCGACTGCGTTGTGCAATCCTGAAAGGCTTCACCCTGGGGCTAACGTTTCTGACAGAACTCTCAGCAGTATATGGTGGACCACTTTGCCACATAGCCTGCCACCTTATGTTGATGACAAGCGCATCTGGAAATAGACGTATGACTCGTACTGATAATTTACTCATGTGCCCAGCACGTTGCTGTCCCGCACTTTTGTCCCTGATTGACTTAGATCGACCTCTGACGCAGGCAAAACTCAAAGTCCCCACGCAAAACTAAGTCATCTATGTGTTCTGTACACCCTGTCCATGTGTGTGAGGTCTTAATGTCCACAATGCACTCCACCTGCTTCAAGCGAATGGTAAACAGACGCCCTGTTCTGTCCATAAAATCCAGACGGTCGTCTGTAGCGGTGGACGCAGGTGATGCTAAACGATGGACTTCAGTTATTTCCTGAAGCATCCCGGAGCGGATTATTAAAAGTTCGTGATTGGATGGACTGCTAGACAAAGAGCTGCATGTAATTGCATTGCCAGTTAACGATTCACCATGGGTGAACAGAAAGTTACTTGCTCATTGTAATGACCCCGGGATGTGTGTTTACGAAAAGCAATGCCCGCTTCCCAAAGCCGCTATACAAAGTAAGTTTTTTGGGAACTGAGCGCATTTTGTTTCTCGGCGGCATATGCGATAGCGAAGCGCGCGGCAAGAATGTTTGCCGTACACCGTCGGAAACACTGGAATCAGTCACAGCATGTCACAGATAGGACATTTCACCTGGCTTTTCGCTGTCAGGATCGGTTGATAGAAGCCAGTGTGGTTTCTTTCTACGGACTTTCAGACAATAGGACAAAAGCCTGTGCACCTTACGTTGGAGGGTGGTTGCTCTCTGACAGGGTGGTTGCTGTAGGGTTTGAATCACATCCGGCAGAAGCACTTCCCTGCGCACATTCTACCTTGGTAGGCCCCCGAATCAGTCAGTAAAACGGTGCGTAATCTATGAAAAAAGCGTACACTGCGAACTCCGTGAAACCTGCACTGATACTCATCTTACCTCCATTCGCGAATCATTTTTTACACGTTCCACAACACTGCAATCTGCCCAGTTGGTGTGATTAAAACCTATGAACTACTTGGAATAAACGATTACTACGTTGTTTTCACTTCGGAAAGTAACCACAACGGAAATCTGGACAGACCAACATCTATTAAATTATTGCTCAAACGAGTGCAGTAGTTATTTGCACTCAACACGCGCATGCAGAAGAAAAACTTCTCATGGACAGAATGTATTGACAGTGAGACACTGGCCGTAGGCGTTCAGCAAGGAACATACACGCGTTTACATGAATGTAGTGACTGCAACTCATAGTCGAGCAATTTATGCTACCGTTGTAATGCATGAGTAATTACGTTGTACATACATTCCGCTTGTTAACGTGCCGCGCCGTCAATATCGCTTAATAACCAGCTCTGTGTGTGAGTTAAGTACACATCCAACCAATTTAGCGTATTTGTAGCCGCCACACCTGGCGTCGCAGGCAGAAGATTGCTTATTGTGGACTTCTATGAGTGGGAAAATCTGCTCACGTTCACTAGAAATTGAAAATCCTCTGACATATCCTGTAGTTTGTTGCATCGCACGTAAAGATGTGGAAGAAAACATAAGAAAACTCCGCATCTCCTTGCGATTGTCGACAAGGTGCGTATGTCCCGAACGGAAATTTTGCGTTTCCGAATTCGCCTCATTCCTTTTCATATGATTCTTTGGAGTATCTGCTATTTAAGCACGTTCGCACAGTCAACTTTGAAGCCACAGAAAGTGAAAATTTCCACACCTTAATAAAAAAAATGAAATCAAGAGGCCCATGCGTTTATTTCTTTGTTTCAGATTCAAGTGGAAAGATATAGATTCCACGACCAATTGCAGGTTCAGCTAAGATATCGATTATTTGCAGAAATCAATGCCCCTGGTGTTAACCAGAAGTTGCTGCCACTGAAGGAAGTACCGGTCCAATCTGCCAGAGCTACCTCTGAAAACTTTAGGGATTTACGGCCACGGTGAATGAAGAAGAGTGTCGGGAAGCAGGCACACCAACAACGGTAACAGTTCAAAAAGGTAACTTATTAGAGAAATACGGCAGTCGGACCGCATCATTCTACTCCCAATTCCGCCCGACACCGTATAACTGCAGATCATATGGTCATCAACATCCTCGAGTTGTGTCCATTCCACAATTCGCAAAGCCATAAATATGAAAAGATGGACCATATTGAACTCGTCCAATGTGATTCAAGGATGTGTCCAGTCCAGATTTCAAAAAGAGAACAAGGTCCTTCTTTTTGCTTTGAACTCATCGCTGTCGCTGTAATTTCGACAAGTTCTATTGATTCTGAAAAAAGCATAACGCGAACACTTACTGTTAACCAGGGTTCCAACCATAACTTCATTGTCATTATAGGTGATGTTGAATTTCCGATTTTTGTTGATTAGGTGAAGACGGCTGAAACCTCTTGTTATTTCAAAGCCTGCTGATACCTCTGCCCCAGGTGTTACTAGCCATGCTCCGCCTAGTCTCGACGCTCTGTATTTTTGCTTACAGATACAAAGTCCTTGACTAATGTGTGTTCACTTTTGTTATTACATCTGGTCCACATACTTTTACCTTGAGTGATAATTTTGAATCTCTGTTCTGCGTTATTCAGTGGATTTCCTGAGACTTCGAATTTATTCTCTCAGTCTGCTACAGATCTGAAGTCAGTTACTGAGGAAGTATCTACAACAGAGCCGGCGCAGTGAAGAACTCCTGAGGGTGTGAAGAATGAGAAACAACCCCAACACTGCAACAACCGGGACTTTCATCTGAACTGCGAGGGGTGTAATGACTGCAACCCGCAATCGAACGTTGTATGATAACGGTTTACTGAGCGAGCAATCACGTCATGCACAGTACTGATTTCACTGAGATTTCGCGGACTGACTTGCTGCGCAGATATTAGCTTTGGGCGTGAGCTAAGTATATTTTTAACTATTGTTGCATATTTCTGAATATTACTGTGAAGCCCTTTTTCTGGGGGAGATTCTACAGTACGATGGTACTTTCGGGGGGAATATATACGGCTGGGACGACGGGATATCAGAGTTTGAAAAGTCCGGGGCTTCTACAAAAGCCCAGTGAGTGACAGTGTAGCTATCAAGGTGGATTATTTTTGAAGACTCATCGCTAACGAATGTATAGCGATCGGGACGGCTAACAGAAATCAATGAGTAATCTGCATATAATTGTTTTTGAACAGTGGAAACAATATCCGAGACATTTGACATCACTGTGGACGTCAAATTGATCGATTGTAAATTGCAGTCACTAGATTCACTCATTTATCGAGACGTGTGGATATACAGTTTGCTGGGCTCACCTCCAGTTCACCGTAGCTTGTCACGGAAAGGTTCGAGTAGGAAGGCCGAGAACACATCAGGTTTTCTGCTTTTAGGCACGTGGCTGAGAAACTGAATATCATTATGTTCAACGCGTAGAATCTGACGTAGCGGGAGAGTTCGACGACAGTCAAACAGCAATAAAGGTGTAAAGCTGGAATACGCATGCTCAACAATGAAACGCAGTTCGTTTAGGTACGAGGTTCCCTAGATCATTCATAGATTAACGGGAAGTTGTGCAAAATAAAGAGTTGGCATCATCTGCCGTTTACCGAGATCCGACAGTGATACCCTGCATTGCACACAGGCAGCGGGTGTGGAGGTAGCTGCTTGTATTGATGGCTTGATGATCGTTATGTGGTAATAAAACGTCGATGGCCACGTTCCCCACCCCACTTATCCCCTTCTCATTAGCTCTCCTCCTTACGTTGGAATTCTTTATACTGGTTACGAGCGTTTCGTACGGTCCGGCACCACCACTCGAGTTGTGCGCATGACAAACCATTTCACCCGTGAATGTTGATCTTGGTCCGCTATTAACTCTTGATACCGTTTGCTTGTAGAAACTTGTTTTCGCATAGTCCCTTCTCACCTTCCCTCGCCGAACCCTTGTTTATATGTACCCTGGTTCCGTTTTCACCTGACCGCTCCGCCATTACGTGACCGTTGCACTTGAGCATATTTACGCGAACCGTTAGTTTCGGAACTTGTATATTTGGTGGATTCAATATCCAGGATTTTGTTGTCTTCCGCTGTTCGGCTCATTATGCATTTTTTGAACATTGGCACCTTATTAATGAGAAACTCGCCGAAACGACCGTCCTGATTTCTGCATCCAAGTCGGTTGCTCGATGGGCTCAGAATTTGTAGACGCTCGTTACTTACAGACGCGATTATCGCGGATCCAGCAAACCTATAGACGTTGCGACAAGACTAAGCGTTGCTCAAACAACCACTAGATGTCCGGGCTCAACAGCTGATACGTCGTGAATTACTCCTGGTTTAGTGGTTACCAGAACAGCCTCTGTTACGCGAACCTGTCGTCGCGCATAGCACTCGGTTGGACGACTGTTCCTACAGCGTTGTCTGGCGTTTTGAAGCGAGCTTGAAAGGCAGATTCACCCAGAGAGAAAGTAATATTTTCTGGAACTCTCAAGACCCGTATACTCTGGTCGACGTCAGAGGCTCCATCTGGTGTGTTTGATGCACGGTCGAAAACAATGAGTTACGACGTTATCTTGTCTAAACCGGATTGTTTCGAGCACCGAATTCACAACGAGACTTTGATCGATGGACCCACGGCGCTATTTTGTGGGCAGCGAAATATGTAGCCCGATCGGCCATGTACTCCAGCGGCAGCGGTCAGTATCAACAGCGAAAATGTTTCGTCAGTCAGAGCTCGCTCGCTCAAATATGACTAAACGTAACAAAATGAATACGGAGAGTTACTTCACAACACCCTTTATCAGTGCAAAAGTAGCAGCAAAGGTTCTCTTGAAACACGTCAACTAAAGGAAAATGGGTTATATAATGACCTTTAAAAGAGTAAAGCAATATGCACAGGGGAGTAGGTACGCTTAATTCGCAAAACTGAGAGGAATTTATATACGATGGATCCGAATAGAAAATATGAATGTCAGAAACTTTGGGAGGAATGTTCCAACATATACGGCAACCTTACGATACAGTCTAGAGCATTCGCCACCGGTGTACCAGGGTTGGTACCCTCGGCAACAGGCATGCCGTCAATGGAAACACCCAAACCTCATTCGGCTTTGCCGCGATCAGACGCAAACGTTGGTTCAAACCGGACTTCGATGACCCAGGCTCGCAATAAAGGCGTACCCTGGAAGCTACCGTGAATATGTCACAAAGAAAAGGTGCTAGATAATTGTTGGAGGTGGAAGACAGTTGAAGGCATTTATGTGTGAAAACATTGAAAAGATATTTATCTCGCTATTCCTAAAAACACCGGAAACTTGAGAGATTGATATGTTGAGGCATGCATTGTTGATTGTGCCTTGTTTTCGAGGTCGCTGAAAGTTGTTTGATCAGTATTGAATGGTGGCCGTACATTTTACTAACCTCCATGAGTAAACCGCACTAATCATCCTCATTCTTACGTCGGCTGTTGCTACCGTTTCCTTCACCTTTATTCAGTCTGTGCTCAGTAGATCTGTGAATGCCAAAAGGAGGCACTTTCCGTCTATGTACCTTTTTGAGTTACATGCGCCTCATGTCATTTATGTGGGCACAAACAGTTGTTTCACTCCGAATCGACTAGCGCTTACTTGTTTGAGGTGGCTCAACTCCGTTTGATCACATCCATTGCTGAACGGCGCGAGTTGACAAGTTTGTTGCACGAGCATATTTTCGTCGAATTTCCGAGTGTTTTTAGCATTTGTGATGAGAGACTAATTTCTTTTTACATCCGTTGAAGTAAAACCGTATTAAACGCAATTGTTACAAAATCATTCCCATTAACCATCTCGAATATATGGATCAACATCTCTGCTGTTGGGCATCGAGAGGGGTACATTCTAGATCAACAGATTACGCGTAACACGAGGTAAACTTGAACCGTCGATGAAAGAAACGTTGTGCGTGGAAAGGTATACGCATTTACATACACGGCTGTCCGTCGCAGTGATCAAAACCAAAAGACGCCTAAGCATTACCAACAACATAAGTGGTTTGCACCGCCTTGGGTTAACTTCGCACGACGTATGTGGAGTACGCCCGAGGGAATAATGCCGAAAATTGTGTGAGTGAAGACTTTATATCCAGCCGATTAATGATGGTTAGATGAATGATAGGCTAGCTAGAACATGGAACACCTATCTTTCAATAATTGAAATCAGTCAAGCTGCACTGGGAGGGATGACACTGGGAAGCAAGAAACGGCCCAATATACGGCTAAATATAGGTGTGGATGAATGTGGTTGCCTTGAATCTAGGACTCTTTCCACCAAACACCTCGGTTAACGGAGGGAGCCGGCGAGGACTTGGTGATGTTTCTAGCACCAACCGTTGGTCTCTCTGCGAAAACGTGAATGCGCCTGGGGTCGTCACAGATGGACGTGGTTTGCCTTTCAGTAGCCGTCCGGACGAGCAACGTAACGGCGTTTCCATTTGCAACTTGGTGATTTCAAGAACTCGTGGGGCAGCCGAGGTCGACGGTCAAATGAACAAGGTCACTGACGGTAACACATAAGTTATTGTTTGCTCCGAGAAGGTTAGATCGTAACATATATCTACGAAATGGGGTCTTGTCACCAGACACTGTTGTGGACTTGGTGAGTGTGTCACGCCTGACTTGCAAGCGTCCTCTGCCGAATTTGCTAACCACATGTTCACATGCGAAATTCACCAACAAGAACAGCGATTGATGCGTTTCCTCATCCACAATGGTCTTTCATCAGGAGTCTAACTCACATACTATCTAGCGGGGAAGTATCGCAATGTCTTCAGTTCATGATTGTGCTTTGTAATTCATGTACCTTTTAGGCACTGTTTCTCGTCAACTCCAGCCGTATTTTCATCTTAAGGTATTATCACCATTTTTGAGTCTGAACCTTAAAAACGGTGCTCACACGTTTTCACGTACCTCTTCTGCCTCCGTTTCTTCGTTGGACTTTTGCCCCGTGAAATTCTTCCAGCTCCGCATGTCTACCGACCTGCCGACACCCAACGCCCTGCCATCCTAAGCCGCGTGCGGAATTATTAGATCGACGCTGCTTGACCCTAACCCCCGGCACTGTCCTTCTTTTGAGTTTCGCGACCGTTTCAACTCGTTGGACCCCGAATTGTTAGTTAGCCTTTCAATTTTCACCGATACGTCTTTCGTTTCATTTGCACGCACCCCTCTGTTACAGTTCCATTACCGTGACAGCTCTTTGGCTTCGCAATATTTTTGGTCATCCCTATCATTTGGAGGAATAGGCCGAGATCAGGGCAACTTGATATAATAATCCTGTTTGAGCACACTGAATGTGCCAGCTGCCACAAATTACTTTGTGAACGGGTTGTTTTCGACAAAGACTACACGAAACTTTTCTGTCCTCCAGTTATGGTGCATTTCATCCCTCTAAGCCAACCTGGTTATTATATTGATGTTTTAAACAGAAATTTAAGTGGTGTGGCATATTTTATTTCCTGGACACAGTTTGTTTTTTGTGTGTGGGTTGTTCAGGTGGATTATCGAAATCTGTACTGGCTCACCGGCGCCACCGTGAAAGTGATTTCGCTGTGTAGTGTTGAGTCATTTGTTTCGCATTGTTCTCATTGTACATTCCGCATGTAACAACGGCTGTGTTGATCGGTGTCTAGGTTTGTTCGCGCCGTAGACTGCACTATGTTTAAGCATACGAATTTGTGGTCACACGCTTTGCGTTTAATCTCCACGGATCACATGGGTGCTCGTCTTTGTGTACTTACGCATGCCCATGCCAGTGATGCAAGGCTCCGTCGCTGTGGAATCATCCGGGAAACAGCAGAAGTTGGATGCCTTCTCGGAGGCTATTGATTCCGAGAAGCAGTGTTGATTCAGGGCGAGTCGTAGCACGATCAATTTGGTGTTTTCAGCTAGACAGTATCAGGAGGAGTGCCGTGAATACAACCAGCCTCTGGATATCCTCTGCATGGACTTCACCGGGACGTTTCATTCCGTGAGCCGCGAGGTGTTGCGGACATTGTTCAGTAAGTCTGAGTGTATAGATAAGTTTGTCAGTTTGATAAAATGATGTCTTTGAGGATGAAGGCGAAGGTATGACCGTGTGGATTTACTTTTGATGATTGTGAAATTGTCGCAGACGAAAAGTAGGGTTTTGTCTTAGCCCCGGCACTGTTGGGCTTACATTTGACCGCCATGTAAGCGGTTGCGTTTCAGGACCCGGCGAAGAACGGTTTTGTTGTTGAATACAGGACGAATGGGAGCCAACTGATTATTCAGCGTTGCGGCCCCCAGGTCGGTCACATACTTCAATATTGCACACCCTTCCGTTTGTGGATGACTGTGCTGTTAACACACGGCGATGAAGAACTACAGCGACCGTTTACGGCTCCCACGACCGCAGCATCCAAGCTTGGATTGTATATCAACACAGGTGAGTCATTGTCCCTTTCAAACTCCTCCGGGCGGAGGTTTTTTCTGGCACCTGTGCCTGATATTCGCACTAATTGAGGCGCTGTCGACAGTTCTGCAGATTTCTGCTACATAGAGACCACATACTCGTCCGCCTACCGCAAGTTCTAAGCTCATGTGGCAAATGCTACTGTTGTTTTAGGATGCCCTAAAAATGTGTCTGGAAGAACCACAGTCTAAAGATGAGCACCAATTTGTGATCCTACTGCTCAACAGTGCTGTCTACACTGCTGTATGGCGGTGAATCTGAGACACTGCATCAACGAAACTTGCGCTATCTGAGAAGTTTCCATTTTCAGTGTTTGAGACTCCTCTTAGGCACTCGGTGGTTGGGCATGTTTTTGAACACCAAGATACTGTGGCAGGTCTGCATGGATGGAGTGGAAACAATGTTGACGTTGAACCAGCTTCGCCGGTTAAGCCACACCTGTCGGATAGGCGGTGACCACAAGTTCAGTGAGCAGCAATTTCGTGACCGTGAACAGAATCGGGCCGTCACCAAATAGAACCGTCGGTGCCACCTCGGATAAGCAGACCATCATAATACATCATCCGCGAAGTGT
This sequence comes from Paragonimus westermani, assembly GCA_008508345.1. Lineage (NCBI taxonomy): Eukaryota > Metazoa > Platyhelminthes > Trematoda > Plagiorchiida > Troglotrematidae > Paragonimus > Paragonimus westermani. The sequence continues at coordinate 62,702 of QNGE01001535.1, forward strand.
CAACGAGTGTGTTAGTTTGGGTATATTATATCGATAATGTCCATTTTCTTCCTGAAGGAGACAAAAGGCGCGTGTTGAGGTAGCCGCTTACGTGAGTGTTTGATGATCGTTATGTGGTAATAAAACGTCGATGGCCACGTTCCCCACCCCACTTATCCCCTTCTCATTAGCTCTCCTCCTTACGTTGGAATTCTTTATACTGGTTACGAGCGTTTCGTACGGTCCGGCACCACCACTCGAGTTGTGCGCATGACAAACCATTTCACCCGTGAATGTTGATCTTGGTCCGCTATTAACTCTTGATACCGTTTGCTTGTAGAAACTTGTTTTCGCATAGTCCCTTCTCACCTTCCCTCGCCGAACCCTTGTTTATATGTACCCTGGTTCCGTTTTCACCTGACCGCTCCGCCATTACGTGACCGTTGCACTTGAGCATATTTACGCGAACCGTTAGTTTCGGAACTTGTTTATTTGGTGGATTCAATATCCAGGATTTTGTTGTCTTCCGCTGTTCGGCTCATTATGCATTTTTTGAACATTGGCACCTTATTAATGAGAAACTCGCCGAAACGACCGTCCTGATTTCTGCATCCAAGTCGGTTGCTCGACGGGCTCAGAATTTGTAGACGCTCGTTACTTACAGACGCGATTATCGCGGATCCAGCATACCTCACTTTCCCGGTCGCCTTAGTAAATCTTACATCGATAACAAATAATACGCAATTTTCTGTAGCTGCCTTAGCTCGACCCTTACAATAATAAAAAATTTAAGACAACCTCTGTCCTCCGTTACTCAGTCTGTTCGTCACGTTAATTTCAAAACTTTGCATGAAGCTTTGGAATATCAATGCGACTCTTCAAAGGTTCTAGCTCGATTTTTGTCGGACCCACACTGATAATTTTATTGCGCACATACTGCTCCGTGGAGCTTCCTTGAAACCCGTAAGTATGAGGTCTAAATGACTACCAGATGGTAAGACTTTCGCATCCATCCTTGAGGTTGTCTACTCAGTCTTGTCAAACACAGACCATTCCTTTAACCTCCTGCGAAATTCTAGTTGTGTCTCCAAGAGCCTTAGCTCCTCTTCCCTTGGACGCATTTCTCCTTCAATAAAGCTGTCATCCATCACCTAATTTCGCTCAAGTGAACAACGAATTCCAGATACACACTCCGTGTTCTACGTTGGGGCTGCCACCGTCCTTAAAGCTATCCCTGGGCATGGTCCCTGTTTGGCTGTAGGGGCCTCGAGCATGCCACAGTCATATGATGCAGCAGTCAACTCAACGATCTAAGACATGCTCCTTTGAAGAACATACAAATCCTTAAAAGAAAAAGACAGAAAGAAGTAACTGAAGCAGAAATATCGGAAACATTCAACAATAAGAATACTGGTATATTTCTCAACCCAATTATTATAAACACGCTCAGATAAGCGTGATCAGTACGCACATTTTAACGTGAACCACATACCGTACACATATTTGTTAATTATACAATACACCAAGTATGGAAATAGAGTAATGAAACGGACAAAATAATGAAGGAAATCTCTAGTTTATGAAAAGGCAGATGGCTCACATGCTTCTGAAACAATAGTCCTCAGGATTTTCAATATTCGATTAAAAATGTCAAGTTGTTACGTCAATTGTTGCTTGACAAGGCTAACGTTGGCCTTATGTTCAAGGTCATGACAGAGAAGAGATTTTTCAGGATGAAGAAAATGGATAGTCGAAGAATTTTGCCATCGGTTGATCTGGGTGGCTTTGGAAAAATATATGGAAACTTTTGGGAAGATGAGGGAAGATAGTTAGGTTCCACATTTTCCGGAGAAATGGACGATCTTCTGGACTAAACTCAGTTATTTCTTCAAATCGACGGAATTTCACGAATTGCTCAACTAGTACAGGGTTTTGATTTACCGGACGTTGTGGCATGTTGTCTAGCGTTAGAATTAATCGTAGAATCAAGAATGGAGTGCAAAATTACGTGATAAGCAGAAGAACGTAAAATGGTCATGTGAAGTATGACGAATGATGGAGTATGACATTTTATTGCTAAATCTGTTATATAGAATTCACAATATTGTGTCAGTTAATGAAATATATACCTCTAACAAATAACTGTCGTCGTATAACGCGAAAAGTGATCGATTCACAGATTATCCTAGTATAGGACTACAGCCGAATTCCTATATCGATTTACTACGTACGGCCGTTGTGTAGAATGGAAAGATGTTTAGCAACACGGAAAGATAATCAGGTGATCTGTAAGAATAGGAAGAGGCACGTATTTATGTGTAAGCATATGAGGCGAACAGGTGAGGCTATATATTCTCTAAACTGTTTTAACTTGCACAGCTATTTCGTAGTGGTTGATTGCTATGCAGAGTCGAAAATCGTTCAGTTTTGATGTCGTCATCAATGTGGGCCACCTGCGGATCACCACTCAATTTTTGGATATAGGGAACACGACAACTATTTAGAGAGAGAGAGGCACAGCAGGCAAGCTCGGTGACACGGTTGTCCTCAGAGAAGCTTTGGTCAATTGGGAAAGAGGAGAACGTCCTTGCATATCACGCCTGTCAACTTCAATTAGCTCGGACGTTGTAGGAGAACTGATGACAATCACCCAGATGGCAGAAATATTTCCTCAACACCAACGCCGATAAACAGAGCACTGTGGATGCCGGTAGTCTAGTGGTTGTTTGAGCAACGCTTAGTCTTGTCGCAACGTCTATAGGTTTGCTGGATCCGCGATAATCGCGTCTGTAAGTAACGAGCGTCTACAAATTCTGAGCCCGTCGAGCAACCGACTTGGATGCAGAAATCAGGACGGTCGTTTCGGCGAGTTTCTCATTAATAAGGTGCCAATGTTCAAAAAATGCATAATGAGCCGAACAGCGGAAGACAACAAAATCCTGGATATTGAATCCACCAAATATACAAGTTCCGAAACTAACGGTTCGCGTAAATATGCTCAAGTGCAACGGTCACGTAATGGCGGAGCGGTCAGGTGAAAACGGAACCAGGGTACATATAAACAAGGGTTCGGCGAGGGAAGGTGAGAAGGGACTATGCGAAAACAAGTTTCTACAAGCAAACGGTATCAAGAGTTAATAGCGGACCAAGATCAACATTCACGGGTGAAATGGTTTGTCATGCGCACAACTCGAGTGGTGGTGCCGGACCGTACGAAACGCTCGTAACCAGTATAAAGAATTCCAACGTAAGGAGGAGAGCTAATGAGAAGGGGATAAGTGGGGTGGGGAACGTGGCCATCGACGTTTTATTACCACATAACGATCATCAAACACTCACGTAAGCGGCTACCTCAACACGCGCCTTTTGTCTCCTTCAGGAAGAAAATGGACATTATCGATATAATATACCCAAACTAACACACTCGTTGACACTTCGCGGATGATGTATTATGATGGTCTGCTTATCCGAGGTGGCACCGACGGTTCTATTTGGTGACGGCCCGATTCTGTTCACGGTCACGAAATTGCTGCTCACTGAACTTGTGGTCACCGCCTATCCGACAGGTGTGGCTTAACCGGCGAAGCTGGTTCAACGTCAACATTGTTTCCACTCCATCCATGCAGACCTGCCACAGTATCTTGGTGTTCAAAAACATGCCCAACCACCGAGTGCCTAAGAGGAGTCTCAAACACTGAAAATGGAAACTTCTCAGATAGCGCAAGTTTCGTTGATGCAGTGTCTCAGATTCACCGCCATACAGCAGTGTAGACAGCACTGTTGAGCAGTAGGATCACAAATTGGTGCTCATCTTTAGACTGTGGTTCTTCCAGACACATTTTTAGGGCATCCTAAAACAACAGTAGCATTTGCCACATGAGCTTAGAACTTGCGGTAGGCGGACGAGTATGTGGTCTCTATGTAGCAGAAATCTGCAGAACTGTCGACAGCGCCTCAATTAGTGCGAATATCAGGCACAGGTGCCAGAAAAAACCTCCGCCCGGAGGAGTTTGAAAGGGACAATGACTCACCTGTGTTGATATACAATCCAAGCTTGGATGCTGCGGTCGTGGGAGCCGTAAACGGTCGCTGTAGTTCTTCATCGCCGTGTGTTAACAGCACAGTCATCCACAAACGGAAGGGTGTGCAATATTGAAGTATGTGACCGACCTGGGGGCCGCAACGCTGAATAATCAGTTGGCTCCCATTCGTCCTGTATTCAACAACAAAACCGTTCTTCGCCGGGTCCTGAAACGCAACCGCTTACATGGCGGTCAAATGTAAGCCCAACAGTGCCGGGGCTAAGACAAAACCCTACTTTTCGTCTGCGACAATTTCACAATCATCAAAAGTAAATCCACACGGTCATACCTTCGCCTTCATCCTCAAAGACATCATTTTATCAAACTGACAAACTTATCTATACACTCAGACTTACTGAACAATGTCCGCAACACCTCGCGGCTCACGGAATGAAACGTCCCGGTGAAGTCCATGCAGAGGATATCCAGAGGCTGGTTGTATTCACGGCACTCCTCCTGATACTGTCTAGCTGAAAACACCAAATTGATCGTGCTACGACTCGCCCTGAATCAACACTGCTTCTCGGAATCAATAGCCTCCGAGAAGGCATCCAACTTCTGCTGTTTCCCGGATGATTCCACAGCGACGGAGCCTTGCATCACTGGCATGGGCATGCGTAAGTACACAAAGACGAGCACCCATGTGATCCGTGGAGATTAAACGCAAAGCGTGTGACCACAAATTCGTATGCTTAAACATAGTGCAGTCTACGGCGCGAACAAACCTAGACACCGATCAACACAGCCGTTGTTACATGCGGAATGTACAATGAGAACAATGCGAAACAAATGACTCAACACTACACAGCGAAATCACTTTCACGGTGGCGCCGGTGAGCCAGTACAGATTTCGATAATCCACCTGAACAACCCACACACAAAAAACAAACTGTGTCCAGGAAATAAAATATGCCACACCACTTAAATTTCTGTTTAAAACATCAATATAATAACCAGGTTGGCTTAGAGGGATGAAATGCACCATAACTGGAGGACAGAAAAGTTTCGTGTAGTCTTTGTCGAAAACAACCCGTTCACAAAGTAATTTGTGGCAGCTGGCACATTCAGTGTGCTCAAACAGGATTATTATATCAAGTTGCCCTGATCTCGGCCTATTCCTCCAAATGATAGGGATGACCAAAAATATTGCGAAGCCAAAGAGCTGTCACGGTAATGGAACTGTAACAGAGGGGTGCGTGCAAATGAAACGAAAGACGTATCGGTGAAAATTGAAAGGCTAACTAACAATTCGGGGTCCAACGAGTTGAAACGGTCGCGAAACTCAAAAGAAGGACAGTGCCGGGGGTTAGGGTCAAGCAGCGTCGATCTAATAATTCCGCACGCGGCTTAGGATGGCAGGGCGTTGGGTGTCGGCAGGTCGGTAGACATGCGGAGCTGGAAGAATTTCACGGGGCAAAAGTCCAACGAAGAAACGGAGGCAGAAGAGGTACGTGAAAACGTGTGAGCACCGTTTTTAAGGTTCAGACTCAAAAATGGTGATAATACCTTAAGATGAAAATACGGCTGGAGTTGACGAGAAACAGTGCCTAAAAGGTACATGAATTACAAAGCACAATCATGAACTGAAGACATTGCGATACTTCCCCGCTAGATAGTATGTGAGTTAGACTCCTGATGAAAGACCATTGTGGATGAGGAAACGCATCAATCGCTGTTCTTGTTGGTGAATTTCGCATGTGAACATGTGGTTAGCAAATTCGGCAGAGGACGCTTGCAAGTCAGGCGTGACACACTCACCAAGTCCACAACAGTGTCTGGTGACAAGACCCCATTTCGTAGATATATGTTACGATCTAACCTTCTCGGAGCAAACAATAACTTATGTGTTACCGTCAGTGACCTTGTTCATTTGACCGTCGACCTCGGCTGCCCCACGAGTTCTTGAAATCACCAAGTTGCAAATGGAAACGCCGTTACGTTGCTCGTCCGGACGGCTACTGAAAGGCAAACCACGTCCATCTGTGACGACCCCAGGCGCATTCACGTTTTCGCAGAGAGACCAACGGTTGGTGCTAGAAACATCACCAAGTCCTCGCCGGCTCCCTCCGTTAACCGAGGTGTTTGGTGGAAAGAGTCCTAGATTCAAGGTTACCACATTCACCCACAACACTCTCAGAAGCAGCTCAAGGTTTCCTTGTTGATGGCAAATTTGCACGTTCATGTTCATCATCTGCGCAGCAGGTGAGTTCACCAGTTACCTGTAGTAAACCTTAGTAGCAATGGGAAATTGAACTCATCGAAAAAAGACTCTGAATCAACAGTTAAACCTGTGCATTTCTTACTACACTGTAGTATTTTGGATTGGAAATTTAATCTAATACCAAGCTTACTTCACAACCGCCATAAGTGTGGGTTTAACGGACAACATTCCAAAACATGACGCTTCTCAGATGAAACTGCACTGCTTGCCTCCAAATCTTCCAGGCCAACCTACTGCCGTACTAGGTTCCACGCCTTCCACCCATTACCTGGTGGCTCCGTAGTAGCTTATCTTACCAAAAACATAGGTGCTACTAGGAACCAAATTCCTCATATGTATAACCCGGCACGTATGTCGCCACCTGATTAACTTACCAGCTCAAATGTCGGCCAGACCAGTACCAATTTATTGCACTCTACAATATTTCCTCCACTTGTTTATAAACTCATTCATTCGGACGCCACCACCACAGCGTTCTCCGTCCACTTGCAACACAACTTACCATATAGTCTAAGAAATAAGTGCTCCGCTCTGCCAACCCTATCATCTCGAAAAACGATGCGCGGGAACTTCTTTATTGTAAAGTATTCCTATATTTGAATCAAACTTCTGAATGCAGTCAGGGCCAGCGAGAACATTCGGTGTTCTAAAATTCGTTTGGACAGCTGTTTGATGTTGTCAAACTTAATGTCTACCGGCAGACTCTGTGTATCCCCTGATGACGTTTTTGAGTGTGGTGTGGGAGACATTTAGCCGTCAGCTTTGCTTGACATAGTTAATCATTCCGTCTGTCTACCTCCCCTCGAAATCAGATTGCTTGAGTTGGTCTTCCTCATCCATACCGCTTACGCACATCACCGGCTAACATTTGACTGCGCGCTTGTAAACCCGTTCAAATGTCAACATCGATCTATTCATCAGCGCTGCTGTGCGCGGGTTGCCCAGACTTTTGTAATGTGTGTTACTGGCGCCTATTACTGAAACCTTCGGAATTACATGGTGTACTTTTACACTGAGTATAAGTACATTGTGGAAACATTTTTATAGTCCACATAGATAGTTATACACTTTGTATTTACCAAATATATATCGGCATTATTATCCATATTATATGTCCGCATCAACGTATATCCATCCCAGTACTCATCCAGGATATAATTACCCATAATGTGTAATACGAGCTAACTGACCGTCGTACCGAAACTGCTTGCACAAGACATTGTGTAATAAACACAAAACTACTTCTACCACATTTCTTACACATTAGCACCAGAACCCCGGTTCAAACTCGAACTTTCCATTTTGACCATCTAACAGCCGTTGTGTGTCGTAAAATGTGGGTTTCATCCCAATCATCGGGTCTATAAATTGGACTGACACCAAAACTCTGTGTCGAGTTTTATTTGTTACGCTATGGTCATTCCATAATTGGCCACTGATTATTTACTTGTCACGAGGTGCTATTACAATAGCCTGACGGTTTTATATATTTTATTGACCAACACAAAGTCTTAGTATCGCACGCAGTCTTCGTCGAAAAACCAGAACCACGTGACTCCTCACATTACATGTGATCATCCCCATACTTTCCAACTTGACAAACGATATTACGTTCTTCCTGTTACTGCCACATACATCCGTTATGCAAGGAAAGCTTCTGTGACTGAACGAGTTCTGAGATTTTCAACTTCTGGACGTTTTTGAGCAATGGGCAAAGCCGTGCGCGAAAGCCTGAGCAGTTGTTAACCAGCTTTTGGTGTTTCCCATCTTCACTCATACAAGCCGATTATTACCTCCAATCTGGGACGCTAATTATATCAGATAATAGCGAAGTCCCTAGAAGGTGAATTTGGACCTATTTTCTAACGTGACTTTAAACTAGTTGAGCTATTGTAAAATGCAGGCCAGCGGCCTCCGCCCTAACTGCACGTGGCATTTGTGGATCGAATCTGGGGCAATATGGAGGCACCGGGAAACAGTGTGCTTCTTAGTAGGGGTTCCAAAAAAATCTTTGTAAAAAGAAACAATATGAACAAGCCATACACATGACTTGCACAAACGCAAGCTCAAACGGCACCGACAACAAAGCAGGACGCCCCGTTACACAGCTCCACCTCAATTCGTGCGCTCGCTGGTATTGGCTGCGCGCTACACTGTTAGCTCACACAATAACGGGCGAAAGGTAAATTAATGCAACATCACACTTTTTACGGTGGAGCTGCGAAACCCGCAAACTATTTCCATTTTAGGTGATTGAGTAAACGTTTTGTGAATTACAATCCTTTATTTCTTATCACACATCTGTTGCTGACGGACTTCACATTTGTCACACTACACAAGTATTTGTTTTGTATAATCTGTAATGTCCTATAATGAAAGCCCTCATCCAAGGGTTCCTGACAAATGCTTTGAAAAATATACATTACTGTTGTTGACCTCGATGCAAGGGTACTTTGTGGAGTTTATGCGTCTCTCCAGTTTCATAAATTTCATGCCCTTCAGCTCACTATTGGGCGCAAGCTTTTCTTCGTTTGTATTTTTTTTCGTGTGCTAAATCTCCAAACATGTTGTAAAGTTGCCTAGCCAGAGGGAGCTCCACTGTCTTTACGTGCTTAGGCCTGAAGCATTCGAGCTTTTCAGTCACTTTCGGAATAGAGATACTTTTCTGCACATACGAATGGACTTGCTTGAATTTTACTGGGGCAGACTTTCGACAAAAAAATTGAAATGTCTGGTAACTCTTTTGATTGTTACGTATGAGACAAGTGTGTGAAGGAAAATGTTGCAATTTAGAAACGTTGGCCTGGAGAAGTTAATACAATCAAGGAACTCAGTCGGATGTTTGAAAGCAGCCTCTGATTTTGTAACTGTGTCAAAACCCAACAAGCATCTGCTGGCATTATGACCAGTTCCTCGACATTGTTTTAAAACTATGGTCCTCATAAGACCCGAAATAATCTTTCCTGTTAGGTACTAGGACAAGTTGTTTCCATTTGTTCGGCTGAGTTCGTGAGGGGAATTCAACTCTCTCGACAGTAGTTGAGAGTGTGGCCCACGAGGTAATAAACATGTCAATATCACTATCTACAGGTTCCCGCTCACTGGGCACGTTTGATTCATGATTCACCAGGTGACTGAGGTTAGACAAATCACTGTCAGTAATACCATGTTGCTTGTAGATGCGTCCCTTAAGTATCTCACGAGAACCAATTTAAAAACAGCACAAGAGTATTCTACCTTAAACATACGGGTCTCGTTAGGTTTGACCATAGAGCGCTGCTTTTTACATAGAAGATATATCCGCCGTCTTCCCTAGTGTGACGGTTTTAAAGAAATAAATGATAACCTATTACAAGTAGTTGTCTCTCTGGAGTATCAGAGGAGCACCATGTCTGATTGACGGTGATAATATGAGCGTTAGATTGGAAGACAAGTCGCCTAAAATGGGCAACCTTTTTTCCAATTATCTTGCGCTCCCGAGTAATAAATTGAAGGCACTAAATTCATCGTGGCCTCCGAGATTCACCTACAACCTAGTTCAGAGTATAATTGCAAGATCAAGGAATTCACTTAGGCAGCCGTTAAATCCCAAAAACACTGCGGTCATTTCTTTTCCCGGTAAAACATTACTACATTTGAGGCAAACGCCCGTATGCTGTTAGAGTCAGTAAGAATATACACCAGTTTGAACAAGGCATAAAAACTCCTAACAATGACGAACGTCAGGTCCATTTTCAAACTCTGTCTGTCTGAGGACGATATCTTTGCAAACGGACCTGGTGACAACCAACGGGAAACACTTCAGATCGCGTGATGTCACCTCATCCACCCAGGGAACAGATGGAAGCCACCAGTTTTACCATTAGAGGTGTTTATCTAGGTTTCAAAGCTTGTTAGTGACTCTAGCTGGATAGACTTTGTATATTGCTCCGTTCAAAACTTTGGAAATAAACGAGAAAACATGCCCAAAGTACATATAAGTGTGTCTGTATACACACGCCCGTTATAAATAATCCAGCCATCCTGACGCTCTCTTACTTTACACTTAGGGGTAACCAGCTACGTGTGGTTGTAGATCATTGTGCGAAAGGTGTGCATGCTAAAACAGTTTTGACAGAAACAACATTTAATCTGTGTCTCATATGATCACATGAAAACCATGGGCTACAATTCGTGCTTTTTCCCACCCCAATAAGCCATCTCGTAATCTTTCTGTGTTGTTAATTGTTCCATTCTTTCTGTGTGTTGGTCATGTAGAGCAAATCAATCACTCTTCTCGTTACATGATGAAAGTTGTTTGCAGGTGTTATACTTAATTATCTAGCACAAAGCTACTACTTTTGCTTGGAAGGTTTCGCCAGAAAATTACATATTCCGTTATTTATCATAGTTATGATGGCCACTTCACTTTCTTCCAATTCTCACGTAAATTTGCCTTTACTCTTGATTCCGCAAATATATACCACGTGAGAAAACACTCCACCACGTCCGGACACTCAAAATCCCGTATTCGTTCGAGATATTAGTGGAACTCTGTCGATTTTGAACAAATAACGAAGTCCAGTCGAGAGATCTGTACATTTCTCAACAAAAGCATGTGCTTTCTTATCTCCTTTCATCCCAACGAAATTTTCCGCATCTTTTCTGAAACCCTGCACATTGTTGCAACCTGAATATAACACCGGCCAGCCTGCCGTGTGAACGACCTCACACGCCAAATCCAGACTCTCAACACTCGGAGCTCGCGCCCTTACTCGTCATCTCGTAAGTCTACCAGGAAGGCCTCGCATTTTAGTTCTGAAAAACGACGAGTTTCTACAAGGAGCGTCAACTCTGATCACTGCTGTTATCACCAGCAGTTTGATGATTGTGCTCGCTTCTCCTGCAGTCCCTGTTTCCCCTCCGAAAGCAGTCAGGCAAACCAGCCAGCTGGCACGTTGAGGTGATCGACGTTGTTGGCTTCCAAAGTCGCCTGTTCTTCATGCGAGACCGCGAATCAGGGATAACCTATCTCATTGACATTGGTGCAGAGATCAGTGTCCTCAAGCCAGACCCTCGCAATCAGTTTGCGCAGGCACAGTCAACTCTATGTGCAGCAGGTGGTACGTCTACTGCCGTGTGAACAGCATTCGTGTGCATCAATCTCGGCTCTTCACCGTACCTTCCGATGGCCTTTCAACGTCACGGACGTCCAAATGCTACTTATTGGCGTCAAAATTTTAAGGCTTTTCGACCTGCTAGTCGACGCACGACATCGCCGACTAGTCGACCTCAAAACAAACTTGTCTGTCATCGGGACTTCGACCGGAGCGGTTCCAATCAGTCCCGTGTACTGTTCAGTCATCACGAACGGTTACGCCTGTCTTGTTGACCAATTCCCAACCATTTTCAGATGGCCAATTCTACTGCCGCCGGTAGCTGGTGCAACGCAGCACCACATCCCTACAACAGGTCCGCACGTATTCGCTAAAACCCGTCGTTTAACACCAGATAAAGTGACGTTAGCGCTCCTAGTTCTAGCGCATCATTCACACCTCGGAGAGTCCCTGGGCCTCGCCCCTTCAAATGGTGCTGAGAAATTCAGGAGAATGGCGTCAGTGTGGAGATTATCGCGCGCCTGACAACGTCACTGCACCCAATGGGCATCCCATACCACATCACGTCTAGCTTCGAAGGCACCAGTGTTCTCAAAGCTCGATCCGGTTCGCGTTCATGACCAGATCCCCGTTGTGGTCGATGATATTGCTAAGATAGCAGTGACTACGTCATTCGATCTGTCTGAATTTCTGCGCATGCTGTTTGGTCTCTGTAACGCCCCTCAAACATTTCAATCGTTTATCATCTATGTCGCAAGGGGTTTGGATTTCGTCCACCCCTACATCTTGGTAGCAAGCTCTTCTGAAGAAGGGCACCGGACTCGCCTGCGATTACTCTTCGAATGATTTGCAGCGTACAGCGTCACGGTCAACGTGAATAAATGCGTTTTCGGCCAACCAGCAGTTGGGTTCTCGAGGCATCAAATCGATTAGCAAGGCAATCGGCTGCTGACCGACAGGGTGCTAGCAATTCGTGACTTTCACCGCCCCACAACGCCTGGTGTTGTCCGTCTTTATAGTGGTATGGCCAATTATTATCGTCGCTTCATCCCGCGTTGCGCGCTGCCTGTGCAGCTATTGACCAACTTGCCCCGTGGTCGTTGTAACAGCAACGCTGATTTGTCAGAAGCAGCTGTCGACTTCGACAACCGCATCAAAGATGCACTAGCTGCTGCGGTGATGCTGTACCATTCCGACACAAACAATGCAACCATTACAGTTGTGGAGCACCCAACACAGCTGGTGGTGTTGTGCTCTAACAGTTCGTCGACGGAATCTGCAGACCACTCTCACTTTTCTCCGTACACTTTTGACTCGCCGGAACTAGGTATAGCACGTTCGGTCACGAGTTATTGGGTATCTACTCGGCCGTTCGTCACTCTGGGTACACCCGCGAAGGTCGCTAATTTGTGATTTTCACCGATCACACGTCGTTTGTATGTCCCTTCGGTAAACGTTCTGAGCTGCACTCATCCCGCGAAGCGTTTCACCTGTATTGCATTTCGTAATTTTTGACAGACGTACGACACTACCGTGACAGCGGCAACGTTGTGCCTGATGCTTTGTCGCGCGCACTAGAAATTATTGGCCACGACACCATCGACTTGTAAGCTATGGCTGACGCACAACGTACGGAGAATAATTCCCGTGCCTCTTGCTGGCATTCGCCATTGCGCCTTGTGGACATTCTGCTACCGACAGCACCTGGAAGGATTTGGTGCGATACTTCTACTGAACGTCATCGTCCAGTGATGCCTCCAACCTTAAGACGTCGCATGTTCGACACGGTGCATAACACAACCCATCCTGGCATTCGGGCCGCAGCCAAATTTGTGTCCGATAGGTACGTCTAGCCTCGTATGACGAAGGATATTCGCACGTGGGCACGATCTCACTTAGGTGGTCAACAAACTAAGGTTCACCGTCACGCGTCGTCCCCCAGTTGGCTGATATCTCTCGATTACATCTCGACTTGCACATCTCCACGTCAGCATTGCAGGTGTTTTGCCACCTTTCAATGGCATGACCCATCACCTGACGGCGGTATATCGTTTCCCGCGACGGCCAAAGGCCGTCTCCGTGCCTGACGTCCTTTCGGAGACTGTAACGCGCCAATTTGTTGAGCGCTGGGTGACATCTCACGGTTGCCCAGCCACGGTTACAACCGATCGTGGCCCTCAATTCGAGAGCGATTCCTTTGCGGAAACATCGGACGCACTTGGATGTCACCGCACACGAACTACGGCCCACCACCCAGCTGCGAAGGGTATGGTCTACTAACTCCACTGACTATTGAAAGCGGCCCTCGCCGCCATCGATGTAATCCGCTGAGCAGAAGCCCTGTTGATAGTTTTACTCTGCATCCGCGAAGACCATAGGGTCTATCTTCATGTTCCCAGCGCCGAACTTCTGTGCGGCCAACCACTGCATCTTCATGATGGTTTCTTTCCTTCCCCCACCGACGCCATTCGACATGATGCTTTTTATGTCAGACAGCTTGCTTCGCACGTACGTCCCCTCCGTCTAACGGACACACGGAAACAAAGCCGCAAGGTGTTTGCTCTCGATGGCCTTCACGATGGCACGCATGTGTTCGTTCCTGTGGGTGGTTCACGATGCCCCATCGGGCGACGTGACGAGTGTCTTTTCATAGTACTTCAGTCGAGGGATCGTTTCTATATGCTCGAGCGTCACGGTACTCGGGACACGGTCAGCATGAAGCGTTTGAAGCCTGCCTATTTTGAAAGGACAGAGGAGGCCACTAGTGCTCCGCATTCCGTGGCCATGCCGGCAAACGTCCTTGACCAGCCTCGTCAAAGCGCCTCGTCCTCAAGAAGCATCACGTCTTCAACGATGAAGCCAGCACCCACCGTAACGCGTTTGGATGGCAGGGTGCACTGGCCTCAACGTCTCATAGAGAATTAGCATTTGTCAATTCTCGTTCTTTTGCAGCTATAACGAGGAAAAATCAAAAAGATTTCACAGATTCAGAAACTCGCACTGTTTTTGAAAATACCATTCGTTTTCACACCATAAGAAAGGACACTCGGGTAGGAGCACACTAGGAACGGTTGTCACCTGCGGCGTCAGGTGGATTGCAGCACCAAATGAAAGCCAGCGCAGCATGAATTAGACCAGACCAAGGGTGACTGGCCACAGTTTGCCCTAACGTAGATCGAAGATTTGCGATTGCAGTACCCTTCTGGAGGGGGACGTGTAGATAAATGGACATAACACCGGTCAGCCCGCCGAAAGATGTGTGAAATTCCTCCCAGAGTTTTAGTACACATTGTACTTAGGTACGTAAGAATGTCTGTTTCCGTCCGATTACTGCATGTGACCGCGTTTGTTTGTTCGCATGTTTGTGGGCTACGCGTACCAGTGGCGCCATATACACTCCCGGCTTGCTCGCACGTCCGACGGCCGAATCCTACACCTCCCAAGCAACATCGGTGTATCGGTGTTGTTAAGCGTCCAGTAATCGTTGTGTATACTAGGGGAAGCGTTAATTTAGTGCATATTTGCACTAAAACATCGAATGATGACGAATTTCTTTGGCAGTTTACTTTCTTCATCCACAAATCACCTCTTCTGGCATGCAATTGACCACTGGACCAGCGGTTATCTCGTGAAGCTCAAGCTGATGCAACTGCCCAGCACCTTTTGCACATTTCAAAGATTCCGAAAACTTCCACCTCAGAAGCATGTGTCTCAAATACCTCTACATAAACCATTATGTTTGTCTTGCTGCTCTACTCACGTATTCGGTGTGCTGCACAATTATTAATTGTGGTATACCTTTATGTATACCGGTTTATATTATGTACGTTGATCAGAGTCACATGAGTGCGTTTCCCACAGATACGTCGAGAAGTATACCATTTTATTATTTTATTTTCAAGAGCGTTAAAAACGGCATCAAAAATGAGTTGGCGTAACGTTGCGAACCAGATAATACAGCTTGGTTAAGGACGTTGAACTACTTTCCGCCCATTTTTACGCAGGTCTCTCAAATAATCGACTATACAGCGAAAACTACTGGAATAATTAGTACAGCGGGGTGGTTGTGTGTAACGTTGGGTGGTGGTTAGTGGTGGTGGACAAAATATCACAGGGCTCACTGGAAAACTTGGCATTGGCGTTAGCTACATAGTCAGTTGACGAAGTACTTTTTGACTCGACATGAATCGGCGCTATGCAAATCGTGTGTTTTACCTGCAAATCATTGGGTTTTAACATGTGAATAGTGACACTAGGTTAGTAAATCTATGGATTGCTATCGTTTTCTTCAAGTATTGCAAACCTGTGTACTATTCTATGGTCAACAGCGTACACTTCTTAATGTTTATTTGGAGCTTTGCCAAGGCGTTGGGTTGTGCTTGCAATCACCCAATTAGACTTGTAATTGATGAAAACAGGATGGTTCTGCGATATCGGAATTCGGCTGTAGTCATATACTAGGATAATCTGTGAATTGGTCACTCTTCGCGTTATACGACAACAATTATTTGTTAGAGATATATATTTTACTAATTAGCACAAAATTGTAAATGTTATATAAAGGATTTAGCCAGAAAATGTCAGACTCCATCATTCGTCATACTTCACATGACAATTTTACGTTCTTCTGCTTATCACGTGATTTTGCCTTTCATTCTTGATTCTACGGTAAATTCTAATGCGAGACAACATTCCACAACGTTCGGAGAATCGACATTCTGTACTGGTTGGGCAATTCGTGAAATTCCGTCGATTTGAGGAAATAACGGAGTCCAGTCCAGAAGATCGTCCAGTCCTCCGGAAAAATTGGTACCCACCTATCTTCCCTCATCTTCCCAAAAATTTCTACGTATTTTTCCGAAGCCATCCATATCAACTAATGGCGAAATTCTTCGACTATTCATTTTCTCCATCCTGAAAAATCCTTTTTCTGGCATGACCTTGAACATAAGACCTACGTTAGCCTTGTGAAGC
This sequence comes from Paragonimus westermani, assembly GCA_008508345.1. Classification (NCBI taxonomy): domain Eukaryota; kingdom Metazoa; phylum Platyhelminthes; class Trematoda; order Plagiorchiida; family Troglotrematidae; genus Paragonimus; species Paragonimus westermani. The sequence goes on from QNGE01001535.1 coordinate 79,054, forward strand.
AACAATTGATGTAACAACTTAACATTTTTTATCGAATATTGAAAATCTTGAGAACTTTTGTTTCGGAAGCAAGTGAGCCATCTGCCTCTTCATAAACTAGAGTGTTCCTTCATTATTTTGTCCGTTTTATTACTCTATTTCCATAATTGGTGTCTTGTACAATTAACAATTATGTGTACGTTATGTAGTTCACGTTGAAATGTGTGTACTGATCACGCTTATCCGAGCGTGTTTCTCACAAATGGGTTGAGAAATATACCATTATTATTATTATTATTATTATTATTATTATTATTATTGTTCAGGCACATCATCATCAATACTCTGTGGAAATTTCAACTCTTAGGGTCGGGGACTTTTTCAAATCAACATTTTAGTTGATAGAGGGAGTCGTCTACGAATTGGCAGGGTGTGTTTTGCATTTACCTTAAGCTTAACTGGAAGAACTTCAATGCACCTATTGTCAACGGCGCTGGGCATGTTTTGCTTGTCAGTGTCTTCCTGTGTAGGCAACGCAGCGGTGTTTTAGTTTATAACTTGCTGATCTATGGAACTCCTGGAGCAATCAAGATCGGCAGCCAAATCACGAGAGTTCGTCTATACTTGCGAGATGGAGGTGATTTCGACTTCCCTCTGCCATGAAGTTTTTGTACTAGGTAGTTTTCTGGACCTGAAAATCTGTGTTACACCAAATTCGCCGTTATCTTTCAACAAATTCACTCGCTGCGAGATCGCTTGTTGACCGGAGTAATAGTGTACAGCTTGCGTGATACCGCACCTTCTGTATCAGCGAATTTCCCAGCGGTAACATGATCTTTCAGGCTGGAAAAAGCCTCACGCTAAGCGGCAGTTAAGGAGCTTAGGATGCCAACTTCATGATCCGGCTTGTTTAGCACCTCACAAGACTTTCTTACTCATCGCGTAGTTGCGCTGTTTCAAGGGCCACTCGACCTCGCTTCAGGAGGGCTAAGCTTTTGCTTGAGACGACTCAACTTTGTCCTACCTCAACCACTTAGAAATCGTCTCGTAAGAAAAAGTTTGATAAAGTTTCCTGATATAGGCCAGAATCACGGACTGAACAGGATTTTACCTAGATCGTGGTCATCCAGCGATGAAAGACTGTCAGAACTTTGATAAGAAACTGCTAATTAATTAGATTCATTGGTTGGTAAATTAGTCATATGCGTTTTGCACGATAACTTCGGCACCAGATGATATCTTTGGGCAGTTGAGATAAAATATGTGAGATATGCAGATAGAAACGGGTGAGCAACTTGGATCTCATCGATAAGCAAGATGTTCTATCATTTCAGGTGATATCATGTTCATCGTGAATGTGCGAAGGAATGAACAACACCCCAAAAACGCTTCGTTTGGTCCTATCACCGGAGATTGTTCCTGACGACCAGCAGTACGCTGCAAATTTTAGTGGCTTGATATGTCCCCCAACAAAGCAAAGGTCGCAAACGTCGAACAGTTTTGGTTTGTTCAGAAGACGTTTATTAGGTGCACTACAATTGGACCTTAGCATATCTGATGAGATGATGGTGGCTTGAACGGAAGCACATAAAATGGACCGGGAAGCCTACTTAAGAAGCCATACAGGCGTTTTCCAAGGGACATGGCCGAAGATGTTTGTTAGGGTCTAGTGAGAGGTGCAGAACAGTTGAGTCGTCTCTCACTATCGTTTCAAATGGCTCTGGTCATATTGGTGTTTTATTAGAGGAACGGGAGTGCTTTGTATCTTGCCGGGGTTCGCTTTCATGGTGCAGAAAAATGATATGTTTTCCATCACGTCTGAGAGTTGACAGACACAGTGTTAGTGTTTATTAGACAAAGTAATAGAACCAGTTGTCGTCCCAACTTATTTACTACTGATAGGGATACGTCTTCGGGACCTGGGCGAAAGGAAGACTTACTGTGATCAACTTTGAAAAAATGATTTCGGTGTAACTGGAAACATCAGCAAGCAAAATATCCTATTTATCCGATAGGTTTGCTTGAAAACCGGCGTTTACATCAATGAAAGAATCGTCACAATGGGTGCTGTGGTCCAGCAAATTGCTATGGGTTCGATGACTGCAGCGTCTTTCTACGGAATGCGATGCTGTTGTCAAAGCTGAGCTTCACAGTTGAGCATTACACAGAATTTGTTAACTCACTGATACTGAGCGTATTAACGAGTTCCAAAGTTTTCTAGTTAAAAAACCAATCCCTCAGTTTGTTCACCGTTGTTAGGAAAAGTGTAGTCAAGCACCACAAACAGAGACCTTAACTGTTTAATCCGTCCAGACATACTCGGGTTTATCACTGGGTCGCGTACGGTCTGTAAACCGAGTAGTGTCAAGTGGAGCGGAAGGACGAAAGGATTGTTCCTACGGTCCTCGAGCTCGGAGACTTCAAAACGACGACCTAAATTATTGCGGTTCACGCGGTATTGAAAAAATGTGAACCAAAAAGATGAGCAACAAGTAACCACATTACGGAGATACACGAGATGAGCACAGAGTGGTCACGAAATATCACTTCGAACTCATTAAAACAACTGAGTTCAGGCGGTAGTGAAACGAGTCGCAACCATCCGGCACAGATATTGTGATGAATGTCACTCAACGTGTATTTTAATGTCAGTTGTTGAAGTTCAGGTTGCACGCTTTTTGATGCGGCGCGTATTTCTAATACAAGCGTTGCAACGCAGCGTGCTGTGATGGAAATTATCTGTAGGAGGTGAAATCTGCCGTTTGACAGCAACGAAATGAGAAACGATGGAGTACCGGGTGATATGTCTGTGGTGTCGTCTAAGAATTTGGAAATCATTGAGTACCATGACAGAAGGCATCACGAGAGTTAAAAAGTTTTATTTTACTCGACTGTAAATCGGTTTGTCCTTCAGTTGACGCCGAGCTCGAAATTAGCAATGGTAGATGTTGTGGCGGTATAAATGTGCTATCCTGTGAAGAAGTTTTTCACGTTTGATTGATATTTGATCGTCTTTTGTTGATGAATGATGCATGATATGTAAATCTGATTGGACACGCCTCGATACATATTCTATCTGTTTAATAAAATAGAACTGGATTTCATTTTATATTCCGTTTTAAGTCATGGATAATCTACAGGGCTTCAAAGATGTCTTTGAAGGTGGAGAATTTGCTAGTTTCAACGAGTTCAGAAGTTGATTGAATAAGTACATGAAGGATTACATTTTTCTGTGTGTGCTTGTTTCATGCAAGAAATCAGGCAATTGACGCTTCAAATATGATTATGTGAGTGTGATTGCCGTTGGTTTTACGTGGTAGATGGCGTTCCTCTGTATAAGATACAAGCGATTTTCCAACGAGAGCCGTCGATTACAACGTGTTAGGTGAATTGAGCTCACATATTTCCCATCGCACGTTTCCCACGATACATGCTGTAAGTCACGTTTTGGCATGGTTAGGAGAAAAACCGGGTTGGTTGTTAGCTCTCTCACACTGGAACACAGCCACGACATTACTGCCTTCCTGTACGATGTGCATCCAACGATTCGATGGTTCAATGCAAGTGAAGTAAACGATTCGAGGCATCTTTTTGAGTACAACACACTAAATGCTGAGTTGAAGCAGTATGCTGCGGATGTTTATGGCAAGTATATAACGACCATAAATATTTGCAACATCCGTCATCGGTTGAAGCCTCCAGCAATAAGTAAGTGGGTTAGCTTACATTAATCTGGCAGGAAATCTGCCACAAATCCTACATCATATGGAGAAAAACGGCGTGTTGCGTGTCGTCAGGGACGACAATAGTAGATGCACGCACATATGTTTCGCACGCAGAGAGAAAGTGCAGTTATTCAGACGATTCCCTGATGTGGTAAACGTCGACACCACTCATGGGACGGACGGCCTCAAGTAGGTCCTCTATCACTCCACATTCACCGCTGTAGCCTGAAGCTATATCAGTTTCTGATTACAGACGGCATGAATCATGGACGACAAGTGATGTACGTCTACGTTCGAAGTGAAAAATACGCATCCCTGCGCCATTCATTCGAAACACTCCTTTAGGTGATTGGGGACCACATACATGTCAGGACGTTTGTGGTGGATAAAATGGCCTCCCAAATGCGGGCAGCACGAGGGGACTTTGGGTGCTACATAGTGTTATGCTACTTCCATGTTCGGGATGCTGTGAGGAAACATGTAAGTTGATGTAGTAAACCTTATAATCACCATTCAGACGAATTCCTTCAGAAGCCGATAATTGTTTCATCTCATGGCTACTTGCAGTAACTCTGAAGAGTGAGTGACCACCATTGTCTATCATCTTGAAGGTTCAGCCGGGATGCTGCAATAATCAGGCAAACAGACTTGAGCTCCATGAACTACCTTTTGTGCAATTGGCTATATATAAAGTCAAAATGGGCCATTCATGCACATTCGAATGTTACTCACTCAGAAAATAGGATGCGAATGAGTGGTTAAAGTAGCGTACTCATCCCAGAGATAATTTAGCCACGGTCATTTATAAAATTTGGTCACAGCGAGTGGCTAATGCGGGAGTTTGAGATGCAGTGAACCTATGGTTACGACCGCCGGGAGGTTGTCAGCGTAGACGTGTACGTTAAGAGTATACTCTCTCGTTTGACGACGTTCACCAGTCAGTTGTTGTTGAACCACTTCAATTGGCGTGCTCCCCAGCTGCACTTCAAACGGTTGGACGAGTTTGAGGTAGTCGTACTTTATGCAACCTCGATTAGTAGGCTCGAGTGAGTCACGAGTGCATACAGTATACAGGGAACATCAGTGACGGCACTTGCGTGGGTAATTTCTATCAGTCAATGTGGTTACCATGTATTCATATGCTCCGGTATTCAAAAAGCACTTAAATAAATAAATAATATATATTTCCCAACGCATGTGTGAGAAGCACGCTTGGTTACGCGCGATCACTGTGGATATTTGCAAACCATACATAAACGAATAATTTAACAGTAGCACGAACGTGAAGTTTCTTGCAAGAATTACGTAGTCAAAGAGGGAACGACTGAAGTTTATGGAACTTTCACGCACGCAACATAGAAATAGGTAGTTCGCTTATTTCACCGATTCAGTCTCAAAAAAATGGGATGTTACACTAATTCACTGTTTACAAGGTTGTATAATGAGCGATTTTTCAAATATTTCAAGGTCACTCCGGGAGGGTGTCCAAACGCACCTTTGAAATTTTTTGCTGTTATGGAATAAAACTGGCGTTCGGAAATTGTCAAGATAGATCGGCTTTGGCGAGGAATGGCGGAAAATCCCAAAATCAAGCAGATTTCAACGCAGGATTTCGCCGATTGCTCGAAAACGTCACAAAGTTGAACATCTCGTGAACCGTTCAGCTTAGACGAAGTTCCGTGCGTCCATCCGTCGCAGAACCATTTCCTCGCTCAATGGATAAAATGGGAATCGGGAGGGAGAACGTAATTCCACACGTTAGATGAGAAAATATGGGGTTATAACATTTACTACGACAGGCAATATATATGGGGAATTTTTGACAAAGAACTCGTTCGATATTATTATTTTTGCTATGATAACTGGAATATATAACCCTATCTATTGTTTGTTGTGGTATTTTACTATGCACTCGAGATTTATCCGGGTAAACGGGTAATTGAGTCGACGGTTTGGAGGGCCGCATGAAATGTGCGTGACAACTAAATATCACATGACATCGTTCTGTTGGACTTATTATTAAGTGCCCAGTGCACATTTTATAGCAATTTGGGCATTGCATATACATGAGTAAACACGTCATTAAAATAATGTTGGGTGTCAAAGGCCAAGTGCTAAATGATCCTGTGAGTAAGCCATATAACAAACCGTTTCAAGTGGGCTGTTCTCGACAGGCGTTAGACAGCAGATTGATTGTCTGCGTATTACGCATCTGACGACTAAATGTTTTTCCGGACCACACCCATACAGTATGTTGCTGTTAACTGTGACCGCACTTGCTCTAGGCCGCTTTCCAATCCATCGACGATGGCTCACTGAATACAATCTGCTCAAAGGCAGTAAGTTCTTCCAAGAGGTCACAGTCGGCGGTACGAATGCATTTCAAATGGATTACAAAATGTTGCATGGCGGATTAGCCAAGCTGCACGATGTAAACCCCAGGACAGGAAGCCGTGTTTTCAAGGCCATCATAGCTTTCATGCAAGAGTCCGTTGAAACTGCTAAGGCGGCTCACTACACACAGACTTCTCCCTTCTGCTGTCCTGGAATGCAAATCAGCCAAGGTGGGAGAAGAATGTTCCCATGGGGGTGCCCTATGGATATTTTGGTAATCCCGTTAATGCGAATGGTTATTGGTGCGATAAAGACCAGCTGTTTTTCCATGTGGAATACATGAACTGTGCTGATATATTACACTGTCCCTTCTGCACAGGGCAGTTACAGGTACGTTACGATTTCATTAACTATGCTGGCTCAGTTGCATCGGCCTCAAACACTGTGCCATCCTGGACGTTCAAACATAAAGAGAAACCGCGTTCAGCGCCACTAATCATTGGTGATACCTCTGAAGATGAGTTTCTTGTTGTTCACCCACGCAAGCGGATCCGAGTGAAAGTGTTACAAATCACTACACGGACGTCAATGGCAACGCTAAATGATCCCACACTTAGCTTGTTATATACCGTTTAACTTTAAACCAGCATACACAACGAGAAGAGGACTTCTACTCAAACGGAACCAAAAGCAAGGAGGCTCCGGGAATATTCCAGATAATGACAACATGTACATATAATGAATGCATCCCGACATTTCAGTATCATTTTTACGTCGTGGCGTTGGGACTATGAGGTGCACGTAGGCTGACCGTCGAGCGGGCTTTATTGCTCGTCGCACTAACTCGTGTTTCCCAAGGTACGCAATTGTCAGACGCGAAAAGCAAAAGGCCGTTGAGGAGAGAGACCAAATCTTTATTCGACGAAAACGTACAGATGGTCTCTGATAGCGCTATAAAAGGCACCGACACGCCAAGTAGCTGGAGAGGCTAGAGACGATCGATGCTAACCGTGTCCCGAATACCTTGGCGCTCGAGCACGTAAACGCGATCCTTCGGCGCGTGTTCCGAAAAAGGCCAGTTATTATTGCGTGCTTGTGCATATCCCGTTTTTACCGTTTGATCACTCAAATTCACGTACTATTTTTTGTATTTTGTCATATTTACTTGCTTCGAGACTTTTTGAACATTACCAATCGATAAAAGTTGAATATCATATAGTAATGCCCGCTAAGTCAGCTACCCTTCAAAAATTGCCAGTCGTCAAGCCATCATCCCTGAACAAAAAATGCATGTTGACTGTGAAGAAAGGTGTAAAACCTTCTGGTTCTTCAGCCGACATCTGCCCCACTTCTGTTATCGCAGAGGAGATCGAGGCCACTGCTAAAACGGCAGTCTCAACAGCTAATCTTAGCACATCACACGAGAGGCAAAATACCAAACCATGTTCAATTCCCATTACCAATGTATTCGTAGAACAGACTAGAAAATTAAGGGAATTAGAGGCTGGAATAGCAAAACTACACAGTAGAAACAAGGAGCTTGCCGAACTTTTGCACAAATTAGATCCGCTATTGTGTATTATAGATGCCTCAAGTAACATCCGCCATCAGACCACCTTTAGCCACAAAACCTTGTAGCCGCCGGAACGCTTATTGATACTGTAGCTACGGAATTACACAAACGGTTACGTTGCGCAAGCAAGGTGATGGTGTTTAACGTACTTGACAGAATACCTCTGATGTCGGTGAAAAGGATCTTACTCAAAGCCAGTAAGATGGAAGAACAAGACTGCTACTGTTCAAGACTCCGCAAGAAAGTACAGCGGAAGCACTGTCCATTGTTGCTACAGTTCACAAGTGAACTTGTAGCGAAAGAATTTGTCAGAAGACAAGAGCAAAGCAGGCGTGGCACAAATTTGAAGTCCATAAAAGTCTTTGATGACAAGAAGCCACTCCAGAGGGAAATATTGCGAGCCAATATTTCCCGAGAAAAAACCACAGTCAACAATCTCATTGATCTGACTGTAGATCTCGACTGCTCCACGAGTTCTGCGAGCCCGCAAGTTACAGCTGGAAACGCCGTCGCGTTGCCGGTCCAGACGAACACTGGAAAACAAACCACGTCTAGCTCGGATGATGCCAGGTGCGTTCAAGTTTTCACAACGAAACCCACGGCTACTGCTTAAAACTTATCCCTTAACGCTCAACGTCTCTCTCTGTCAACCGCGGCCTTGACTAGTAAAAGTCCTAGAACTAAGGCATCCATAGTTAATCAAAACTCTGGAAGCAGCAGCTTAAGTGCTCCCGATAATGACGCGACTGTTCGAGCAGGGCCATCCACTTCTCATCAGAGGAATCTCTCTCCGTTATATGGAGTAATCGAAAATTCCAACGGCAAATCCAAAACACCTGAACGATGTTCTAAATCAAAAGTAAGACCTGTAAGGTGTTCACCAGTGAACAGTATTTCGGATTTGCAATATAAGGATAAACCAAA
>QNGE01001535.1:88678-152668 GCA_008508345.1 Paragonimus westermani
AGAATAGACGAGAACGTAATTCAAGAAGGCGGCGTATGTTCCGCGGAAGCGGTGCACGAGAGGAGAACTTCCATAGTTTTCGAGGAACAAATGCCTCATCGGCTTCGTGAATGGCGGCTTTAAAGGAAAGGTAGTTCAAGTTCACTGAGTCGGATGTGAGGCTGAGTGTGCTTAAGAACGTCCGTAGTCCGTTGAAGTCTGCGTTCTGGAAGTTTCGGAATGAAGTCTTTGTTACAGCGTTTTGGAGCGAGTAACAGATAAAGTCAAAGTTTAGTAGCATATGGCCACTATGCCCCAGCGGCGGTTTGATGACCACCCTATCTACCAAGCGAGCCTCGTTCGTAATGACCAGATCGAGCAAGGAGGGTGTCTGTCTTGGACGGTGTAGTTAGATCGACATGCTTTGTCCAGGCTATCTCATGGATCAACATTGCCCAGGGTTTCGAGAACCTGCAGCCACAGTCCTCATGAGAAGCCGCCATAGAGTTGAGTTTGGGTGCGTTGAAGTCACCTATAATAATAAGATGGGAGAAACGCTGGGTAGACGTGAGTCTGTCTAAGGTAGCAAGGATGGCTCCGTCGTCGGATGCACTGCATGACGGCGAGCGGCACACAACACCGGTAAGAAGCGTGTCATGTTTGCCAAGTTGGAGTTTAATCCAGAGCGTGTCGCATTTTTTCTGGGAAGGTAAATTCCCCTACGAGAGCTGGAACTGGGGCTTCTGGCTTAGGAAAACGGCGCAGCCTCCCATGCGTCCACGGGAGGAGTCTGTCGGGTGCAAAGAGCTACCAGGGACATGCAGTTAATTATCACTGATATCCGCGGAAAGCCAGGTCTCTGTTAATGCAAGAATGTGGGGGCTAGTTTCGTGGACAAGCTGTCTGATTTCTGATAGTCTATCCAGAAGGCTCAGGCGGTTGGTGTACACGCACTTTAAGGCTACTTCCTCGTTTGGCTGGGTGCAAAAAGAGACGGAAGTGCGCGAGGGAGAGTTTGGGAAAGTAGCCTCAGCAGTGACGGGGTTGCGTAACAGGCAACATAGCTCTGTGGGCCCCCTCGGAGTGTGGCAGCGGTTTCGTTACAGCCTGGGCATATGCGAACGCCCTTTGGGACGCTTTCTCCGTTTCTGTTGGCCCAAGGCCGATGACATCTGGGCCGCTCTTGCTTTCAGAGCTTTTGAAGCGTGATTTGCAGTTTTGCGCCCTCAAAAATTTGGATCGGGTTGTGGATGAGATGAGAATATAGGACGAAATGGCCTCGATGCAGTCGAGGAGAGAGCCGCCGGAATGAAACAAGTTTGGGCCATTTTTGGATGCAAGGGTTATCCCAGCTGAATCACCGGGTTACAAAGCTTAGGGACAAAATATGTCTCAACGAACGTCTTTTGAGGTGATATGACTGGGGTACCACGAGGGTGATGGTCTTCAATATCTTTAGAAACCGCTCCTCCGGCCCATTGCATATCCACAGGCGCTTAATTTTTCGAGGAGATGGTAGCATGAGCCACTGATGTGGGTGCTTGTGGTGGTTCATCCGAGGAAACTGTTCTTCATTGCTCGTCGAATCAAGTCGCGTTTTTCTTAAGTACGCAATTATCAGACGCGAAAAGCAAATGGCCGTTGAGGAGAGCGATCAAATCTTCATTCGGCGAAATGTACAGGTGGCCTCTGATAGCGCCATGAGAGGCACCGACACGCGAATTAGCTGGGGAGACTAGAGACCAACTGTCGACGAGCGAGTAAACCGGAAGAACGTGACACGTGTGTCCTTCGGGTTCGCGCCACAGTCGCATGACATGCAGACAGCATACATCATGCGAGCTTTCCTAATAGCCTGGGTACAATATGCAACTGAGTTTTGGAACTATTTTACACACCATACCGCAGTCAGGCCAGTGAGATCTCCAGGCTGCTACACAGCTCCCGCTTTACAAGAGTACTGTGACAAAAACCCTTCGATCCTGATGGGGATAACTGGGGCCAGTCACCCTTGGCCTGATCTGGTTCACGGCGCACCAGCTGATACTCAATCAGCCCGCGATTTGTACGACAATCCCCAGACGCCGCGGGTGGAGGAGCACTAATGCCCACAGGTTCTAGCGAGTTCCCACTCGAGTATCCTCCCTTGAATATGCCGCAAGAACCGTAAAATAATGTTCGAGGCGAGGCACCCACGGAAGTTTCGGGTCCAACATCAAATACGAGATCGAGGATGAGCGCGATCAAAAATGCCATACACATCATGCCGGCGTCGGATGAGACATGCGACAGAAAATAGAACGAGACTGGCTGAGTATCAGTACAGAAATAAATGACGTACTCAACCAAATTATGCAGCGAATAGAGATATTCAAGAGGGAGAAACCTGTGCAAACGCAATTGATTTTGTTTTGAAAACGATAGTTTTTTGTATTTTCGAGAAGAAAAACGAGATTTCGCAAACGCTAATCCTCCATGAGACGTTTCGGCCAGTGCACCGTACGACCTGAACGCATTACGGCGGGTGCTGGCGTCATCGGCAAAGACGTGATGTCTGCTAAGGACGATGCGCTCCGGCAAGGCTGTTCCGAGACAGCTGCCGGCGTGGATATGGTCTGCGGAGAAGCATTGAAGGCTTCCTCTGTCCTTTCGAAGTAGGCCGGTTTCAGACGATCGATGCTAACTCTGTCCCGAATTCATTGACGCTCAAGCACGTATAAACGATCCTTCTATTGAGGTACTCTGGAAGGACTTTCGTAAGGTCGCTCGAGCGAACGTCGTAAACCATTTAAGCGAACAAACACATGTTTGCAATCGTGGAGTATTTTAGGCACAAAACCTTGCGGCTTTGTTCTCGTGTGTCCGTGACACGGAGGCGGCGCATGTGCGAAGAGAGCTGTTTGGGGTAAGATACATCATATTGAAGGACGTCGGTGGCGGATGAGAATTAATCGTAAGGAAGACGCAGTGATTGGCCGCAGAGAAGGTCGGCGCTGGAAACGTGAAGGTTGGTTTTAAGGGTGGCTCGGTTGCCGAATAAAACCATTGGCAGGGCTGCTGTCCAACGGATTGCATCGACTGCGGTGAGGGCTGCTTTTAGTTGTTGGTGGAAGCGTTCGACCATACCGTATGGAAGCGTTCGACCATACCGTTTGCAGCCGGGTGGTATGCCATGGTTCGCGTGGGATGACATCTAAGCGTGCTCAGTGTTTTCGCAAATGAACCGCCGTCGAAATGAGGGTCAAGGTCGGTCGTAGCCGGGCAACCATGAGATGCTACCCAACGCTCAACTAATGCGCGTGCTACAGTCGCTGAACGAACGTCGGTTATGGGGACGGCCTCTGGCCACCGCGTGAAACGATCTACCATCGTCAAAAGATATGTCATCCCACTGGAAGGTGGCAAAGGACCTACACTGTGGAGATGTGCAAGTCGAAATGTAATCGAAGGGAACCTGCCAATCGGGTCCGACACGTGGCGGTGAATCTTAGCCTATTGACAAGCTAGGCAAGATCGTGCCCACGTGCGAAAATCCTTCTGCATACCAGGCCAGACGTACCTATCGGAAATGAGCTTGGCCGTGGCCCGGATGCCAGGGTGGGCTATGTTGTGTAGCGTGTCGAACACGCGTCGTCAGAAAAGAGTAGGAACTACTGGACGTGAATGTCCAGTAGAGGTATCGCAAAGGGTAGTGTCTGCGAACGCTGGTAAAGGTTGATCAGTCAGCCGAGGAGCTGATTGTTGGCAGGAGGTGCGGAACTCATTTTCCGAGCGTCGTGTTTTGGCCATAGCGTTTAAGCCGATTGAGTTGTGATCAACTAGTGCCGACACTGAGGATAAAGCGTCAGCCACAACTTTATCGCTGCCAGAAACGTGGCGTACGTCAGACGTAAACTGGGATACGAAGTCCAGATGGCGAACTTTGCGGGGCGAATGTCTCTCAGACCTACTGCGAAAGGCGAAAACCAACGGTTTGTGGTCGATGAAAATCACAAACTAGTTTCCCTCGAGGGCATGTCGGAAGTGCCGAAGGGCTGAGTACTTTGCTAACAACTCACGACCGAACGTGCTATACCTAGTTTCAGCCGGAAGTAAACGTATGGAAAAGAAATCGAGCGGTTTCCAGAGTCCATCGATAACTGTTGAAGTACGGCACCGACTGCGGTGTCTGACGCGTCAACAGCTACACTCATTTCCGCGGCTGAGTTGAAATGATGCAGCATAACGGCGGTGGCTAATGCGTCCCTAATTCTATCGAACGACTCGATGGCTGTTGGTGCAACTCTACGATTCCGACGACAAGGCCGCGGAGTAAATCGGTTAAAGGCTGCATAAGCTGAGCGCAATGTGGAATAAACCGTCTATAGCAGTTGACCATCCCGTTTAATCGACGAATAGCGGCGAAGGTGGCAGGACGGGAAAAATCGCAGATTACTCCTACCTTATCGGTTAATGGTTGAATACCGTGCTGGTCAAAGTAATGTCCTAGGGACTCTATCGCTGATTGACCAAAGCCACAATTTTACGCGTTGATCGTTATGCCAAAAGTTGCTAATCTGTCGAAGAGCTGTCGCAGATGAATCTGGTGTTCTTCTTCAGAGGCGCTTGCAACTAATAGGTCATCGATGTAGGGGAGGACGAAATCCAGACCCAATGTGACGTCGTCGATGAACCGTTGAAACGTTTGTGCAGCGTTTCGCAAACCAAACAGCATACGTAGAAACTCGAATAAACAGAATGGTGTGATGGCGGCTGTTTTGGCAACATCCTCATCCGCAACCGCGATCTGGTGGTATGCGCGCATCAGATCAATTTCCGAGAAAACATGGGTACCGTGAAGGCTAGCCGTGATGTCCTGTGTGTGCGAAATCGGGTACCTGTCGGGTATTGTGGCGTTGTTTAGCGAACGATAATCTCCACACCGGCGCTAATCACCTGACGTTTTAGGGACTATATGGAGTGGAGAGGCCCAAGGGCTACTGGACGGGCGAATGATTCCGAGCTAGAGCATGTGCTCAAACTAAGAATGGGCTATCTTACGCTTGTCTGATGTCAACCTGCAAGCTTTGGCGAATACCAGTGGGCTTGTCGTGACTAGGTGGTGCCTCGTTGAACCCCTGACGGCAGGCAGAGATGAGGACTGTCGTAAAACAATCAGATACTTATCGATTATAAAACTAAAGGAGTTTAGTTTTGAAGAGCTTTGATATACGGGGCTGATTGATACCTTATCGGTAAAAATCCCTGTAACCGTATGCTTTGTCGTTTGATCGACTAGACAGTGTCGTCTGGAATCTACCAAAAGGCCGAAGTGCTGGAGAAAGTCGAAACCGATAATCGCCATTTCGACGTCAGCGACCGTGAAGATCCAGCGGAGAGGCCCACGGAGACCTAACTTAAGTGTGCGAGAGCGCTGACCAAACACTTTCATAGTGCTTCCGTTGGCCGCACAGAGATTCGAGATAGATGGCCTGTTTAAGTCGTGGGTCTCAGGTGGGATCACGCTGACCTCGGCACGCTTAATTACGGCCGCTTTAAGTTGCTCGCAGGGCTTCGTGGAGCCCGGTAACTCCAGAACATCGTCTACCTCGTCAACGACGTGAGATAGCAGTGCCGCAACGACGTGATGAAAACGCGTTAGCTCTGAACTAATCTGTCGTAGCGCAAATGTGGCTTCTAACTGAGCAAACAACGATTTAGGATTATTCTCTCTAAAGGGTGCAAACGGTACGGCTAATGCACTGACCGAAGTGTCTGACAAAACGTGCGGTTGAGCCTCCACTAAAGTGGGATGGATAATAAATCAAATTCGTTTTTGAAAATTGAATATGTAAAATGTATAAAAAAATAGCAACTCACGGCTATACGAAGGATATACCTTTGGGAAACAAAAATTATTCGAACGGGCTTACAAATTTAGCGCTCGTCGCACTAACTCGTGTTTCCCAAGGTACGCAATTGTCAGACGCGAAAAGCAAAAGGCTGTTGAGGAGAGAGACCAAATCTTTATTCGACGAAAACGTACAGATGATCTCTGATAGCGCTATAAAAGGCACCGACACGCCAAATTGCTAGAGAGGCTGGAGACCGGCCGTTGACGAGCGAGTAAACCGGAAGAATGTGACACGTGTGTCCTTCGTGTTCGCGCCACGGTCACAGAACATGTAGACAAACAAACGGACAGCATGCATCATGCGAGCTTTCTTAATAGCCTATGTACAATATGCAACCATACCGCAGGCGGTCCAGTGAAATCTCCAGGCCGCAACATGGTCACTCCGGAAATCTTCATGCAGTGGAGTGCTTCTCTTCTCGTTTAACCACTTTGCTTCTGAAAAACACATGGAATTTTAACTTCTTCAGGGCCGTGTAACTACAAAAACTTGCTGATTTGTTCGTTACCGTGACAGCAAAGCAGCTTACGCTCAACTACACTGAGCAGTATATAAGCCAAACAGATCACGCCGACTTGCGCTCACATTATGTTTGAAAGTCATCAGCTGCAATCTTATGTTCTTATCCACGGCGCCTCCAAATTTCGGTGGTTTCCAGTTACACGTGGGGAGGATGATAAACACTCGAACTTATCAACTGTCGGTACCTATTTCACGGAATATCGAATGCACATGTTCACGTAAAATGATCTACAAATTACACGGCGCACGTTCATTAATCATCTGTTGCTAACTCCTTCCATCTATCAGTTCACAAAACCTCAGCTATCTCGTCAACCTATTTTGATATTAAACTAGCGCCCTTCCTGGGCGTCCTTGATAAAAATCGTTTACGCATTAAAACAAAAAAATTCCCACAGCACAGTAGATATATTTCATACACTTCTAGATATCCCGTCCACCACAATCCGCAAGATATTATAAACTTACATACTGGCAGTCTACCAACGACAGCATCCACTTCAGGTGGATAATTTTCAGCGCGTACTGTCGACGTCATTTTGGTTTTCGTTTGTGTAATTCGCTTGCATGTCATACTGATCACACTTGTTTCTGTTATCTTCTTTTACAAGACTATTGTTGGAACCCCTTCTTCCGAGGAATGTTGTCCCCCAGTGTCTTCACGTTGCACAAATTGGGTTTACGAGTTTATCGGGTACACGAAGCTACAGCGTCCGGCTTGCCTGTTACAGCGTGCGGTTATCGTTCATTCTGTGTTCTGCTGGATTCAGATATACGGAATGCTAGTCTCGCTTTAAGTTCTATTTATTCAGGAGGTATCACCGATATCTTCCAGGTATGTACAAATATAGTTATACATATGACGAAACCCGACTGTATGTGCAAATCTTATTCAACCATCAAGTCAGAAAAGCTTGAGTGAACAAAATCACGCATGCATAAAGAACGGCGAGATTGAACTGAGAATACCAAGCCCGGCGTCCTGAGAAAAGCATCGGCACACCAACTATAGTAACCTACTGATAGCAAACGATTAAAATATTTTGTCACTTTTTGAAGAAAATTATAGTTTTCCGCATCAGAGGGTTGTAGGAAAGGTTAGTAATAAACACGACGCGTCCCATCGGTATAGCTAATGATTCCGGACGTCTAGTGGTTGTTCGAGCAACGTTTAGTCTAATCTCAACTTCTGTCGATGGGCTGAATCCAGAATTGTCGCGCAATCAAAGCCACAAGTGCGCACGGATTGAAGTTGGATTGTGTAACAGAGCGTGCCTCTTCGTTGTTGCAGCCACTCTGGTTTTCGTTTCTGTAAGTCGTGTGCGCGGCTCACTGGACCTTGACTCAGGCTTGTTCGTGTTTTTGCTTTTACAGGACTGTTGTTGGAACTCCTAACACGGGAGAACGCTGTTTCCTGATGCCTCCAGGTTGCTCCAAAGCTGGTCCGCGTGTGTTACGGGCATTCAGAGTGGAAGCGGTCGGCCTGTACAATACGATATCAGTCTTTGCAAGAAGGGCTCGTAATCACCACCAGGATCTTCGAAGTAAAAAGAAAGATCCACGGAAAAGGAATAAATAAAGGCAGGGAACGTGGGCACCGACTTTCTATAAAACACAACATTCGCCAAACGCTTAACACAAAGAGCTACTTTAACAGTTCTCGACCCAACTGCTGCTGCCCCCCTTCTGGTCACGGAGTAGTGGAATGTCTCTCTTTACATCACATTGTGATGGTTTCACATTTATGCACATCAGGGAATTTTGTGCCCATCTACCAACTAAATTTAACGGCAGAAAAGTCAAACAGGATGGCAACGTCCTCAACACATGGGTCATGTAAGGCGGTAACCCGCTTGTAACAGGCCTAAAGTCACGATTGAAATGTTCCGAAAGCACGCAAGCAAGACTGTGAATTTGCCGCCTACTAGCCCCATAGCGCCCCATCCAGTGGAACTTGATGAAAAAAGCTGGTTTTAATGGTAAAGTTAAAAACTAACTAGTTCTCCAAACTTGGAAATTTTAAGGATAACAATACACCAGCCATTTCGAACGATTTTTAGTTATTTGTTCAGAGTCAACCACGGGAGGGGGGAGAGACTTCCTTGGTCATCAAAGGCCGATTAGTCACGTGGGCAAGTATCTGTGGGATCGGTGTGACGATTCCTCGCTTCACTCGAAATTGGGGGCAACTGCAGCTCCAGTTACATGTCGGTTGGTTTTGTAGCGCAGTGGATTATCACATATCTTATGATCTACCGGGAGTGGCTGTCTTTCTTCTACATAGCATGACTATAATACCTCACGGTAGAGTCCACAAATAGCGATAGATCTAAAAACACAGTATGACGTTCATCAGAGTCTATGGAAAAGTTGTTAAGTTTTTCGTATCTTTCAGTGAATTATACATCTGTTTACTGCATGAATGCAATTTTTTAAAAATAAATTTATCATTTGGTGAGGAAACCATCCTGGTGGAATAATCCGTTAGGAAATTGTCGGTTTTCTACTCCGTTTCTTCGCATTCACCCATGCATTCTAGTTCTTAGTCGTGCATTACGCTTCACGCGCTGAATCGGTTGTAGAGACAAGCGTAAACAGCCGGGCGTTTTCGATCGTGGACCGTGGTGGCCAAAACACTGAGTCAATGGGTACCGAACGACTTCGATGGAAGTGCGCGTACAACCCCACCCTAACAACAGGCAGATTAGCTGGTGTATGTTACGCATCTACACCGATATATGCCGATAAAACCCGATTTGGCTTAGGCACCAGCTGTTTCACTGAAGGCGTTGGAATCCCGAACGTTTTCAACAGGACCGCCAAGAAGAACGAATTGCGAGTTTTCACAATAGGACTAACCAGACGATGGCGAATTGCTTGGTACACATCTTTTGTGGTCACGACGCAAAGTACTTGGTTGTCTTATCAGCCTTTTGATTGTTCCTAATTCGAAGACGAGCTATTGTCGATCTGTACGTACTTTGCTGCTGATATGACGTATTATGCGGAGTATAGATCATTAGCCGAACCAACCATTACCATTTTTCTCTCAAGTTCATCAATGATGCCATCGCCGGAGAAAACCCTGAAACATCTAAAGGTTTATGCAACTGTATGGGAATTGTCTGATTTAACGAGCTCTCCTGTCCAGTAGTATGGGTCCAAGTTAATTACACTATTCGTCAGGAATTGTTAACTACGTTCAAGACAGGTGCTTTAAGAATAGATCTGAGGAAGTAATTGTGGCATATCAGTTAAGAACCGTTGATACCACCGTGATGAAGTGATCAAAATTCTGCAGCGGTATTCTAGAAAAGAACAGTTTAGCGTTGACACATTCGCCGTTTTCGACTGACGCTACCAGTAAACAGAATGTGAGACGTCTACAGTTTTTTCATCTTGTCTGACCAGGTGAACCTTATTTAGCAAAAGAACACTAATTCGGTTCACTTTTGGTTGGAAGCGTTTGTCCTTGCGTATTCACACAACATATGCGGTCAGCTGGCCGACTTATCCATGTTGTACGTGGTCAGCATCATCATACCTTATGAAATTATCTTTTTGTATGGAATTGTTAATAAAAGACATCCTCTTGATCGCGCCTGTCCTTCAAAAAAGTCAGTCAACTCGCGTTTGGTTCGGATATATGCCATGAGAGTAAAACTTACAACGAAGCAATTCACATGCGGAAGTGGACCTATTACAAAGACTGGGTATTGTGGCTTCTAATTAGCCGTGAATCTGTATATAAAAAGAGTTATACTATTAGGGAAGTGATATCATTATTGTGTAGCAATATTGAACTTCATTCACAACTGTTTGTAGCTTTCTTAGTCAGACAGAATTTTAACAGTGAAAAATCATTGCAGGATTTTTACGTAGTAATTCGACGGTCTCTAACTTTGTTTTGGACCATATGAAGTGAGTTTAGTTGTTCTACATCTCTGATTAACCTATGACCGTCGTTTTCAGTTTGTGACCATCATATTTCAGCCGTGTGTTAAGGCAAATTGATCCCGTTCACTTACTTATTCGGTACACTTGTTAGCAGAGGCTAAAAGGCAAGTTGGCCACTAGTGACGGACAGTAAAACAAACTGAAGTAGAATTAGTGCGCCTCGCATACTGTACTGTTGTTCAATTACATGACGAATTGTCGTGCATTTTCTCGAAGGAACCTGATAGAAACTAAAATGGTGCATTCTCAAAGTTCATCTTTAAGTGCAAAATAGAGTAATTGATGATGGCTGCTCATATGTGGCTGTGCATATGTGGTTTGTTGGAACTGATCCAACAAAATAAAACCCTGTCAGTTGTCACTATCGACAATCGATCGACAATGAAAAGCCAAGTCTCAGCGCGCTGACTTCGTGTATTATTGCCGACCCCTGGAAAATAGAGAGTACAGAGAGACACGTCAAGCTAGCGAGGCACGGAGCGAGTTGTGATTTTAGCTCCGGGCCGGATGTTACAAAATGGGTAGCTTGACTAAAACAAAATTAGGTACAAAACCAAAATCATAGAAAATGTACAATGAACGCGACTATCAAAATATTATTTAGTATAGTCTCTACAAGTGCAAAATAGATTAATTGATGATGGCTGTTCCGAGGCTAGTAGTGGACAATGTCAGCGCTGATTATCAACTGTGTTCCAGTGGGGTTGGGCTTTTCCATGTGCTCCGACCAGAAGTATATAAGACACGTTGGGTTATAGTAGCGTGTTCGGAATCTGGTGCAGAGGATTTATGTGCATAGACCACCGCATACACTATCAAACTGCTTTTGTCTCCGGCCAGGCGTGCGGCGTCATACACACCAGAGGTTAGACACCGCTGGGCTCATTAAACGATGGGAGCGAATGTATCTGAGTGTTTAAACTAATCATCCAACAAACTGAGTGGCTGGAATTGATCCGGTGATTCAAGAACAAAAGCGGGAGAACGGCCATTTTCTTATGTGATTAGGTAGAGGGGACACAGAAGAGCGCAAGATCGACTGTCAGCTTTTGTACACTGTAGTTGAATTAGGCTCAGCATAGCTCATCTGACGGATGTTCTGAAAAACGATTAGTACAACTGAGTGCATCTCAATCAGTTCCGAGCGTGGTTAAACTTTTAATACGCCAATGTCACCAGCCCTCACAATTTGCGACCAAGTGTAGCTGGAACTGAGAGCCAAACACATACACAAGCACATTCAGAATGAACTGTTGGCTAAGGTGCCCAGAATTCTTCTTTTACTCACACTGAAGTGAAAGCATTACTTCTCAGCCAGTGTAAGAAGCGCTAACGTGTACTGTTTGTATCCTGACCAGATCAAGTGACGTGTCAATATAATCCCAAAAAACCATGTTGCACCTTTATCCTAACTAATTGTTAGCAGTACATGGCTATATTGATATGTTACACTTATCACTTCCTCTCTTCGTGACCATAACAACATCATGACCGTGTGTAGCTAATATGAACAACACAGCAGTTGGTCATTGCAATGGATGAACAATAAGTTTACAGGAAAAGAATAAGGCCGAAGCAGTTCGTACGAATCCACCGTATCTTGGCTTACGAGAAACCTAAGTGGAGTTTCAACGGCGGTGTCCAGAAAAAAGACAATCTTGTAAGTAATTGATGCAAAGTATGAGGAATCGGTTCACCAAGGTAGGTCCCGTGGGAAAAAGACTCGAAAAGTCACTCGAAGACGTCATAACGGAGGAACTGGAGAAGAAGGTCGTCTCCAGGGTCAACAGAAACACCTGGATTTCGACAAACACGTTGTCTTAATATCATACCAACAGTCAACACTGGAGTCACCGGGTGATAAGTCCCCTTCATTTTCCTTCATACACGTTTAAGTATGGAGTCTTGTTTCAACAGATTGACTCAGGGAATCGCTTAACGCACTGCAGATGATCGGTAAGAAACTTGTGCGTTAAACGAACGCTGAGTGGAGATATGCTCTTCTCGCGAGATGCTGTGTTGTATTTTCCTGGTGGTATCAGTACAAATTGCGAGGCAAATATGATGTAAGCGAAGCATTCCAGCTTCAATTTCGAGGTCTTAGTGCATTTTACAACGTACAACATCAAGTTCTGTTGTTTGCACCTCTTGTGGCACGGTTAGCAGTTCAAAATATATCAAGCTGATATCTGGATTCTTATCGTGAGATTCATCATCATCATCATCATCATCATCATCATCATCATCATCATCATCATCATCATAGACAGCAATACATCAGTGGTTCACACTAATGCTTAACTGCCACACAACCATGAAGAAACAGCAAACCCCATATAGAAAGAGAGAAGGACAAAGAAGGGGACGGGAAGGGACCTAACTACTCGAAATGACTACGTCCATATTCAAACATTCAGCATCAAGGTGCCTACACCTTGCAAACAACACAACCGAGCTGGATTCTTATCGTGAGATTTAAAAACTTTGAATCATCAACCAGGTAGTCACTGGATGAAAAGTCTGCACACTTCATCAACCTTGTGTTGTCCTGGATAGACAACGTACATAGTGCGGAACGTGTACAAATTTTTTGAAGTTGCCGACTGGAGCTTTGGGCGTTTGCTGTAACTGTAATGAATGATTTCCCGAAAACTATTGACAGTCCAGCTAAAGGCTTACTATGGTAGGTAGATTCATCTCCTAAGTCGTCTCCTTTTTCTTAGTGTATATTCACTCACACACCAGTTGAGTATTCGCTCACTCAAATTGATCGAAGTTATTTGTTGCTCCTTATTTGACCTACGGAACTAATCAACAATGAGAATTTTGTGGTATACCGTGCAGATCGTGTATTTACACGATTGTTAGCATTCAACCAACGCTATTTGTGATCTTCGTTCCTTCACCAGACTTAACGCCATGCCATTGAGATCAGAACGGTGACCAACTAAGTTGTCCAAGAGGTGAGGGGTGGATCAGTGTGTTAAAATTTCCAGTTGCGTGATTCGTTGATGGTATGGGCAATGGATAATGGATAATGGTTTAGCACATACATCCGTCGGCTAACATCTAGACAAACAAAACGAGTGAGTTGATCTTTTTGGGCCACAAAGTCGACATTTCATTTTACAATGCTTTACTGCAAAACATTTATCAACAGTGTTTAGTCAGAATGATTGGATATTTAGAGATGACACCGCTTAGGCTTCTTCCTCCTATCCCCCTTCTTCCAACATTCGCTACTAGCTATATCATATCCCAACGTCCAACCAGTATCATAACGTTGCTCGACTGGTTCACATGGCTACCAAACATTCGCATCAGAGGTTGGCAATTCTGAAGGCTTGCAAACAAATGAAACGGAAACACATAACGGAGTTAGTAGGGAACACACAAAAACACTTGGTCTAGTTATCTCCAACAAAGATAGACCTAATTCGTAGCAACACACCAGACTCATAGCATCAACATTTACAAGGTAAATTCATGTAGCTTACGTCGTTACTCTTCCGTCCATTTTTGTACAGTACTAAGGTTAGGATGTTCAGTCAGTAGACGCCACAAGGAAAAATTATTTCATCGCCTGACTATTCACGATCGACAACATCGATAAGACTTGATCAAGGCCAGGAAACGAAAACAAGTGTGCAAAGGGCTGGCAACTCCTTAATGAATCATGTTTGGTTTAGGTATGTTAGTACCGTTCAACCATCTTTTATGCAACAGTGCGTATACATTCCATTCAGATAGCTTACTTTCTTTTGTGACCAAGCTCTGTGAAGATGTGAAGAACTGAAGTATTGGTTAAAATCTCCCTGTAACCCATCGCTGACAAATGAATTATTCTTTTTGAAACTATTTCGACAGAGTATTTTATATAAGTACCATTTGACTTTTGGTCGAATTTGTGGATGGAAAACACGTTACCATCTGTGCATACATCAGTTACATTACCTATCCTCAAGGACGCAAATAATCCAAAGAATTTTCCAGCTGAACCCTACCCATAATTGCTTAGAACCGGAAGATTCACTGCGAATCGCGCATATCAGCGGACGTGTGAAAAGTAGTTGACAAGCCTTCCGATTCCAGACGTGACACATCGGGTGGCGAGCAATCATGCTTCGTTTGTTCCGAGGGCAGGGGACGACCTCAGAAGACTTGCAGCGTTCTTTGGAACAGATTGTCAGCCTTAATTAACTCCCTCAATTGCTGATCGGAAGGACGATAAAGCTCATTCAAGCAGGTAACCAGTTAGTCAGGCAGTTAATCGGCCGGCCAGTTGGTTGAACGGAGCGCTGGAAGCTCCGTTCCCATTCATCCACTTAATGGATTAATGCTCAGACGATTAGATGACTGGGTGTAGGGTTGTGTGTGAGTGCATTTGTGTGTGCGAGGAGGCATGATCAAACCCGTCTGTCGTAGAGAGCTCGGTTGACTTGGCCACAAGTAAACGTACACGTACGCACGTCACTGACACGGTTTGCATAAGTTTATTTGGTGCAATCATTCTGCGGTCTGAAGATAGTTGCTGAAACGAAGACCCCTTAATTACTGGAGAAGACGAGGATAAGACAGCAGCGCGAAGCACCAGCAATCTCTAGCAGGAAGACAATTAGTCTGTTGAGAACAATCTGTCATTGCAGACGTGGATTGAGCAGATTGAATAGAATCACTAACAACTTCCTTTTCACCGGGCCATTCGTTTTCTAATCTACAAATGCGTCGGGGATTGAGAAGTGCGTGCACGTGCAAGCGCAAGTACTCGCCTGCGTGCAACGCAGAATTACGTTAGTGACGATATCAGTGAGCAACATAAACGGAAGTTTGCTAATGTGGGAAACAGCAGCGACGGCATTTCTTTTGTTCCAGCTCACAATTCACCATTCAGATGGGGAAATGCCGACATTTTTGTTAATTTCGTTGGAACCGTGCTTTTCTTGGTAATGATACTACAGGTGTGGTGATTTTGGAAGGTATTTTGCTAGTCAAAAAAGTGGAAACCTGTTGATTTTCTTTTTTTCAGCTGGATGATCGCATTTCGTCTGGTTGAATTCTAACCTTACTTTAAGCAATTAAGTGGCGTTCAGCGGTAGTTTCCACCAGCGATTACATTGCTCTCCTACAGTGACTTTCCAAATGCTTAGTGAATACCTTACTGGGTTTCGATTTGTTTCGCACTCCGTTATTACGGATGAACACAACCCACATCGGATTGTCAGTTTGCGCTGGCTACGTCGGAAGAGGCTCAAAATGGTGACTGCAAAGCTTCTTGATCTCTGCCGCCGGAAAGAGTATCGGTATAATGGTAACGTATTCCTACTAAATAATTTGACTTCGTGTACTCTTCTCCTTACGGGTTCACCTGAACGAAGTGGTGTCCTTTTAATCAATTTATCTCAATTTCTTCAGAATACGGCACAGATTGCGACAAAGTTTCCCGTTACAGACTTTGTGTATATATGTTCGTTCACCACACCTACCTAAACCAACATCTGTACGAACGCTTGCATTTAATCGTCGGTTTTCCCTTAATTGTCCCGCTATCTTCACAGTGACCAAATAGTCCTAAACAAACGAGAATAGTCTAATTTCATGTTGGAGAGTGGATTATAATCCTCGATTTGGATAAATATTGTTTTTTACTTCTGAATAACTCGATAGTTATGAGTAATTCCTCATGTTGACAGCGTTGTACCTGCAGTGGAAAATCCCCGTCGAACCAGATGAACTAATGATCAGCTTAAAAGCAGTTGAGGCGGGCTGAAAGTGTAAAGACGGTTTTCATTGCCAAGCGTGAATTGTTAGGCAAGAGATCAGATGTATGGGATAGATAAGTCAGAAATAGAATTGGTCTAACTAATAAGATAGGTTAATCACAAAGAAAGGTGGAAAGATGAATAACAGTCCTGGTTCCCTAAAAACCTGAGTTCGGTCAAACAGACCGACAATCTGATGCGCTACAGCTGTCATCGTGACAATTGGAACACAAGTGATATTCAGAGTAACCCCAGCCAAATTTTTTGTTTACTAACAAGCCGTAGATCCACAGAAGTTGATAAATTGATATTCGATCATAAAAAGGGTAAAACCCAGTTATTACTCTTTTTAATGTGCAGACAGCGTTCAGTTGATAATTTGCATCTTAAAATTATGATGCGAATAACATATTTGGCAGGCAGTTTTACGTCCGATTCATCACCATACTACTGATGTTTGCAGTAAAACTAAGTATTTTTTTCATCCAATGCACTCTGCCGTTTCTGATGGTTGGGAACAGTGGTGGTGTTGTTTGTANGGCGAACATATCAATACCAAAAAGCACTCTGCCGTATTTATTTAAACAAAGATCTGAATTAGTTAATTAATACGAATAAAGAAATCACTCACATACGTGCCATCTGTTCGCACAAATTAGAGACCTATTTTAAACTCTCAATTTTGGAACAGTTTGTTAGTAGTGTGTACTGGTGACGCTTCACTCCAGTGATGGTGGCTTCTACAGACAAGGTGAACGTGATACAAATTTGAAGATAGTTAAGACAGGTAAAAACTTGTGAATATCACTGGTTAAGGATGGAAACACAGAGTCAGTTGTATGCTCAATTTACCAACTGAATTTACTTCAGAGCGTGTTATAAACGTCACAGAAAGGAAATAGATCCAGACAGTCACATAACTTTGTCATTGAGTCCACTATGAATAAACACAGTACACAAGCTTGTTTTTGCTTCTAAATCATCGGGCTAACCACAGCACATATTTTGAAATAGGAAGTTGAAGCGGAAAAACATTTACAACTGATAACACGATGACAGTAACGCTCAGATTTATGAGGCGAAGCGATCTGATTGATTCATCTATCTTTGGAAGAAGTAGACCAGAAGACATTGTGATTCCTATGCCCTACATGTTACCGAAGGTTCACAAAAACAGAGTACTACTTCGACCGGTTGTATATAAGTGTAATCCGCTGTTTCGTGCAACATCAACACAGTAGCCAGTTTGTTAGAACCAGTTAGGAAATAACTAACAAATTATGGGTTTAGATGCTCTTTGGAACTTGTAGAAACGTTAAAGAATTTGAAAAGACTCAAAATGCTTCTATTTTCACTACATTATCTTTACGAATGTCTCACCGGGTAAGACAGTTGGGTTTCTTGATCGGTTTATTGAAGGCAGTGAGATCACTGTAAGGATAAAAACAGATGAGCTGAAACAGTCAATTTGTCGCTACAGCATCAGGGTTCAATTTAGAATTTCCAGCAATTTATGTCGCCAAAAAGATACAGTGGCACTGGGATCACCGCTAGGTCTTTTACTAGCCGATATATTTTTTTAAATGCCAAAGCTTGAAAGTCGTTTATTAGTTGACCACATAGGATCATGTATTGCTTGTAAACTTTATGCAAATGATATTATCTACATGACAGATGAATGTGAATGCACCACTGAAACACTGATGTATTTAAGCTCTGTCCACAGAAATATCCGAGTAACCCTAAGTCCGAATCATCCGCAGCCCTAGCGTTTTTAGTCCTGTTCATTTCACGTTGTGAAGATGGCATGAGATAACGTAAACTATATCGTAAAACTATCTGGCTAGGGTGCTGAATCGATATTAACAGCTTTGCAGTGCTTTTGATCATCGTTCCGTTTTTCCTATGGAAAAAGTATATGGATCGCACAATAAAGCGATTATCAGAAAGCATCTGGGCACATCATCCCGTATGCCTAGCTCGAGGATTGATACAGACATGCGCCTCCGCCGTCGCTGCATGTTTGATCAAATCAAACCATCTGGTCGACCCGATTGATTCGTTTAAGTCGGTCTATCGAATCTGTAGGATGCAGTGGAAGCGGGTCAAAGGTCGTTTACTAACAGTCGCTGAGGTCATTACGATCCGCATGTTCTCACCCCTATTATGTGTATATAAACGTATGGGTATAACATTGAACCTTTCTTGTCCATGTCGCTATACCTCGGACAGATGTGTTACATGGGGATGATGAGTTCCTCACAAGCGTTTACAACCAACGTGACTAGTGTTCCAAATCTTGACCTCAAGAGTTGGACTGAGTTAACATTATTTATCATCAACCCTTACCCACACTGATACACAACCCTCGGCGGACTCACACAGAGATGCTGTATTCAGTCCGATGACGAAGCACTGAAAAAGGCTTGTTTATTGCGATTTTCTTCTCGTAACTAAAACGGGCATATTCACGATACTTAAAAAGTTAGTTGTTTTTAAGATAGGGACCATAGTTTGCTGATCCGCCGGACAGGCTAATTCATCCACTTGTCAATACAAGTCAGCCTGTTCGGATTGTTTCAGGCTGCCATGAACCATAAATGTCACAGACCCTGATTCTATCCACTATGAATATGATCTCGGAATTTCCTTGGCCTCTGTAGTTCACCGTTCTTGCCCACTTTTCACACGAACACAGTCTATCGCAATGTGCGACTGGAGTACAGTACTCACATCTGCATTTTCAAAATTGATCCGTGACTTATCGCATCATAACTTGCTAAGGTGCTAAAGACCAGTTTATCTAAATTTTCTTCGGTTATTTAACTTGTTCACAAGATGAGAAGAATCATTCGTGTTCAAATTTGGAGTTTATCGATGAACATATAAGAATACGCTTCAAACGCCACCATTCACTCACCGTCACATGCAATGCTGACTGAAATCCCGTGTGACTGAGTGGACTGGGCGGGTAAATAGGTCGAATGTACAATTTCTGGGCTTCTGGCGCGGCTTCTTAGTTCAGCAGGTAGAACATCTGTTTCGCTTGCTGGTTTGAATCCAGCGGAAGTCCGCATTTTTCACAGTTTAGCCTCTACCAAATTATCACGTCTGCCAAACTGCGCATTATTAATATATTTCTTTGTCTTATCCTTATATGAAATAACTTAGAAAATGCTAACAGTGACACCTTATCTGGCAGCTGGTACAGCTTTAAATGTTTAAATGTTTGTCATTGTTCATCTGTACCATACAACATAACCCATCCATGTCTTATCTCTCAAGTTGCATGATAAGAAAACAGTATGATTGGACAGTTTTTTCAACAACCAAACAGTGAAACTTTATTTATCCTTGTTTACACAAATATTCCACGTTTAAAATGAAAAGTTAATCTAAACGGCGCCTTTATGCCTATTCATTGATACGTTTGATACGTTTTCGTGTTGGCTGCAAATAAGAAGACCAGGCTGGCATATTGGGGCAGAGATAGGAAATGAACATGTTACATTAATGTCTCAAAACTATGTGATGGTCTACTATGACAGGCTTTCTGGCCGGATCCATTCAGGGAGCGCTAGCTCATTCACCGCCGAGACGTGGATCTGTTTGGCAAAATGGATTTGTATTTTATATCCAGTCTAAACTGTCTAGTTTATCAGTTCATCGTGCTCCAGTTAGTGTGTATTTCGTGAGCTTACTTACGTGAATAGGTTGGCGTAACCCCTTGAAAAGTGCTGGACCCTGCTGCGACCTCCATTACCATTCTCATTTTCAAAACACCAGTGAGATGTCCTGATTTGTACTATGCTTGAAATACACATCAATACCAGATAAACTCCCTTTCATGGAGTGATCTAAAAGCGGCAATCAACACATTTGTAGATATCGCGCCTAGCAACAGCAGGCACCTATTCAGAACAGATATCTTTCAGTGAGAACCCCTTCAGGTAGAACGACCAGAAATACATCAGCCAATCCATCAGGTTGATTCACTGTGGGCACGAAGTGACTTCCATGTAACGGATCCCCATATCAAGATGAATGAGGCTAGTATTTGTTATGCTAATGTCGTCCACATGTGTCTTGGTCAGAAGCGCCGGAGTAACATCGGTTCGGTTAAGTGAACGCCCCAAGCCTTGTTATTGTAGGTCATGGTCACATGGACAGTAAGCTTGTTATTGAATGTCGGCTCCCTATTCATGCAGACACTTCCATATGAGGTCAATTGACAGAGATAAAGTTGATCCGATGGTTTTGCCTTCGACCGAACGAAGGAAGTGAGACTACTGAGAGAAATTAAGGGTGCGGGATCCATAGAAGGGATAAGATGTTTTCTGAATCGTCAGTCGGTTTCTTTTTTATATTGCGGCTGATATAGTAAATAGTTCTTATAGTTCCGGTTTTTGTGCTATCATCTTCACGCGTCTGAAAGTCAAACTAAAGTATCCCAAGTGAGTTCTGTGGGTTTCAGCAGCTAACGGTCATTGTGCAAATGGGTAGATTTGCTGACATGAACCAGTTTGCTCTTACAGAGTGGAAAGGCACAGGTCAGCTGTCTGCGAGAGGAAGACCGAGCTAGCAAGTTGGGCAGGTTAACATTTGCATGATTGGTAATGAGCGCGTGACTGCGTTCGTGTGACGTAGAACGCACACGGGAAATACCTGTTGCAAACCAGTCGTCTGCCTGTGGATATACGAAGGATCCACTGATATCAGGATGGGTTTCGGTTGTCGCTGTCTTCATTGTTTGTACGGCCGGATAAGTCGGACAAGTCCCTCACCACGTTCTATAACCACAATCATGTGAGTAACAGTCCTGCAGCTGCCGTAACAGCTGATAAGGCCGAAATGTTCACAGCAGTCGATTGACTGCTGTCTCCACTTCTTGGCAAATAGTGTTCAGTGTAGGTGGCTAACCAAAGTGAGCCCACTATGTCTTTGTGTGCTCTACGTGTGATTCAGGCGAGATAAACCATTTTAAATGAATGATGTGGCTATCTACTGGTTACCGTTCTGACAAGACAGTAAGACTAACGACTGACCGCAATCAACTGTATGCCAATAAGATTATTGACAGCTTCAAGAATAGACACTAGGAGTGGTTGGCTGAATGGGAGTGTCCTAACCGGTGGCTTATAATGAACCAGCCAAACAATTCACACTGAATGCACACTGTCTATCCGCTTCGTTCCACTGATATGTTCTGAGAAGTATCTTCCAAAACTTCGGACTTACCACCAGTTTTAATTGACCTCATTTTACCTGACATTGTTCTCTTACCTAACGGACAAAGTCAGCATTACCCGAGCCAAATGCATTGAGCCTCTGATCCAGAGAGTTCGATGTGTCAGCAGTTTGTTAGCGGTATTTGTTAAAGAATCGTACTATTCACCAGTTGCAGTTTGTTCAAAATTCTCCTCTTATGTTACCCTTGCTGGTCTGCTCTTCGTACGTTTTTACTACTAATATTAACACTCGCCCAACAAACGTACTAGACGTCTCTTTTCAAAATGACATTGAACCTGGGTATATAGATACAACGTTAAACGAATATTATATCGCCTTACATTCAATGATAGTGTAAAACAAAACATTCGCTGTTTTCAAATAAAACAATTAGACCTGCTTTCTCATTTTGTGGAACCACAGTAGTATCAAAAGACTTTTAGCCTACGCAGGGGCACTCTAGTCTCCACTCACGTCTGGACAGTGTGGCAGCAAGGTCGTCCATGCATCAGCTGATTTGCTCGGCTCTGGATTACACTCCATACATGTTCAACTTTATTCAGCATCAAGGGATCTGGCACCAGTTATGGCAGGTTTGCATCCAGGTGCCCTGGATCTCCGAATAGAATTTCAAGGTGTACAGTGTGTCGTTACAGCCTATTAACAACTTCAGTAACTGAAGACCCGTTAAGCCATGTGGCACACTTCGCAGCCAAGCCTGATGCATCGCTTTCGTATATGAAACTATTAATGGAATATGTTGTACTAAAGTACCAAGTAGTTTAACGTTGTTTCTTCAGCTCACACCGACAATTCCGTAGTTACGTTTGTTTAACTCAAAAAGAATGACAGGTGCTTGTGATGTCACTTATCAGGAAACCGAACAGTGAAACGTACAAACAGTCAGGCGCAGTCGAACCACCATTGACATGGTGGAGACTGCCGTGAGTAAACTTCGCCGGAATGAAAGAAATTTGAGATTTTACAGCAAACACAGCTGCCCCTAAAGTGATACATAAGCGTCGAGAGCTAGTGCACCAAAATTTATCTACACACCTAATGAAATGTTTATATCGTATTCATTTATGTGAGAATTAGCGAAATGATTATTCTTTGGACTTAGATGGCAGAGAACTGCGGTTGTTTTAAGGTTCATCATCACGTTGTGTGCTGTTGGTAGTTTCGATTCGGATGTGCAAAACAGGTGACATATTTTGTACCTCATAAATCAGAAAAGTATGAACCGGAGCACGCGACATTGTGCTTGGGTTAGAGATGTGCAACTGGTTTATCACATGCAGATTGTTTTGTACCTACCATGAAGATGAAACACAGCTTCGTGTGAGAAAACAATATCATCAGTCATTGCTAGTTTATTGGACAAGTTCGATAAAAACTGCTCCTATTGGATCAAAAACTTCTTGCATCCATTTTATCCGGGCGTAACTCGGTGATGCAACTCGTACGAGTGAAGGTCAAGACGTTTTAGCACCTACAGACCTGAGTGTCGACTGTCCACCAATTTCTGGGATAACTCGATTGCCGAAACCTAGAGGTGTCTGACGGTATGTCAACCAACATTTCTGCCTAGTTCTTCAGTGACAACATGATTCTGAAAAGTTTGCCGAACTTTCTTCTTTACGTGACCTGTTTTAAGTAACCGATCTCTCACCCCTTGCATTAGTAACGTTCAAGGTTTCCTTCTCTTCGAATATCCCTCTTTGAACTTCATGCACCTTTCTGTTAAGCTGCTGTTCGACAAATTCACACAAATCGATCCAGTCTTATCAGTAGTCTGAAAGTCCGTTGTTCACCAACTGAAACAAACTATCCACGATTTTTTCTTTCTGTGTGCTCACATTATTGTAGTTGTTCCGTTACTCGACCAACGAATCACCGACAGAAAAGGTCGGTACATTTGCTTAATGATTACAGTGAGTTAAGGTAAAGATGCTAGAAGTTTTCGATGAGATTGAGCTGTGTCGTTCGCTCACCTTATGAGGGATACAGACAATAGGAGTTGATGCTTCTCAAGATGGTTGCGAATCGGCAGTTTCATTTCAAGGAGAGTGAGTCTGGAGGTGGGAGCGCTGGACTGAATAGTTTATTCTGTTTATGCACCTGGTTGTGGTTTCAGTTACACTAGTGTACACAGTGTGAGAGCTGGTGGAACTGTTGTGACACAAAGTTTCTACGTGGTACACCAAGTTGAATAAATCGTCTGGTGATCTAATTATCAACTAAGTGATGATTCGCACATCCTATTAGTAATATGTTTTGTGTTAATGAACATATCAAAAATGAAGGGAGACGTCTGCTCAATTGTGTCCACAATGGGTCCAGAACTCATAAACAAGCTCAAGTGCCCGACAAGTGATAGGTATCGTCAGACATTGCCGGAAAAGCCTAAACCGACTGTAACGAGTGGTTAGTTCGATTCTTCGACAGACGCCGGTGACAAAATAATGAGGTTTACCAAACTGTCACACAGAATCATGTTGGTTGAAGGTCTGCCGGCACAAATGCCCGTTTGGACAGGTGGGAAGTTAGTGTCTTGTTTGCTGGTTGGATTACTTCGAAATCATCAGGCGGCACGGGCTAGTTTTGACAAGCCACATAAATGAAATCAAGATGGCAAAGGAAGTGGCAAGCAGGACGGCAGACAGTGTGAGGGTGAGGCGCATGTTTGAACGTTGAAGTGTGGATTCTTATGCTGTGTAGTTGTGGAAATTTAAAAAGCACTAGATTGTTGGAAACATACACTTTGAGAACCACAGATGGCTGATTCCCCGGACTAGTCAAGTGATTAAACGTTTTAAAGATTCTAATCAGTTCCTGACGTATTTCCCTTTGCTTTGTAATTTCCTTGAAATAGGTAAAGTGGGTTGGGATTAAAAATAAACTGGAAAGACAACATTTCGGTGTTTGGAATGATACACGCGATTATATATGAATGTAATCAGGGGAGCATTTAGCCCTGCATTTAAACTGCCCCCAAAAATAGTGTTGATTTGAAGGTTCTTCCCTGAAGCTCTGAACAACACAGTGCATTGAACATAACTGTTCGTGATCCAATGGATTTGTGAATCAGAATAGTTTCACCCTCACTTTGGATGTAGCAGATTCACCCGGGGGTTTCCATTAGATTATGGTTTGTTATGAGGCGGAAACGTTCAGATGTTTTAGAGGCTATATTCACTGAGTTGACTCATTAGGTTCAGATGTTTCAAGGCTTATAAGAATATCTACATGCTTTTCTACATATGTGTTTGACACAAAACGTGAATAAGCAGAGTTCATCGGTTTACTACCTTTGTACAGAGAGTGCACTTCAAAATTCTTCATTGCGACTCGACATCCTGAAGTCTGGTTGAAACCAAGCCGGTTTTCGAGTGCATATTTTGTGTGTGTGGTTT
Source organism: Paragonimus westermani (assembly GCA_008508345.1). Lineage (NCBI taxonomy): Eukaryota > Metazoa > Platyhelminthes > Trematoda > Plagiorchiida > Troglotrematidae > Paragonimus > Paragonimus westermani. The sequence goes on from QNGE01001535.1 coordinate 113,435, forward strand.
GCTGTTTGTTTTCATCGCTGTTCTAGGTTTACGCTGCGGCTCTCGTCCTTCACCTATGTCTTATCCCTCGATATCTTTATCCTGTTGCCTTGTTATTGTGAATTGAAGTTAATGTGGATGATGATCTTATCCTTATTGAGGTATATCACGTAATTGTACGTTGACGTTGTTGGGGATAACTGTCTCGTTAGACTTTAAACCAGTCTCAGATACAACTAGAAATGACTCCTTGGGTGACAATTTTCCAGTCATTCGGACCAATTTAAAGTTTAACTTGAGATACACAGATTAAGCTGAAAAATTTGAAATTAATACTCTTCAATTTGTTCACATTTTGACATCTTTTGCTGCTAGATAATGCGTTCGCTTGGCGTGTACATCTACATTTGAGTTATCAAGTCAAATTCAGTGTGTCGTTTTTTGTATACTAGTTTCTGTTGTAATCAGCAAGTAAACCGTTATCGTATTGTTTGTAGACAAGCTGTAATGATAACGGTTAACATAGAAGTGATTCTAATATTTGCTTTCATCAAATGAACAAAAGTAAACCAGTGCGGTTTCAGATAAGAGATAAAGATGTGAACTAAATTTCAGTTTTTAAGAAATTAAAATGATCTGCTGTGTTTCATTTTAATGACTGAAAAGAGAAATATATTCGAATTTTTAAGTTGACCATCACTAACATTTGATTGCAGCCTTCGCATTCAGATAGACTTTCCAGCCAGCCTCTTTCGGAAAGAAGCACTAGACTCGAGTTTCGCTCTCATTAGAGCTCGTCAGTAGTGCCTTGCCACGGCCGGGATTTGAACTGTGGCCATTCCAATCATGAGGCAACCGTGTTAACCACTGCGCCATTGACCTCACATCAGGCACGACCGAATTATCAAATCTGAACGCTCACCCACTCTCGCTTGTGAGCAATGATCAGGTTGCCCGATCGTCTCGAGAGGAGACACAGTAACTGTCCTGTTAACTCCAATCGATAACCCTGCGATTAGGACTTCCGAGACAGATCGAGATCACTGAACTTATTAAACCTGCAAGGCGATATTTTAGATTGCTGATGAGTAGTCGGGGATTTGGTTTATTTTCAAGTTGACCATCACTCACATTTGATCGCAGCCTTCGCATTCAGATAAACTTTCCAGCCAGCACTAGACTCGAGTTTCGCTCTGATTAGAGCTCGTCAGTAGTGCTTATCCTTGACACGGCCGGGGTTTGAGCTCTAATGAGAGCGAAACTCGAGTCTAGTGCTTCTTTCCGAAAGGAGCTGGCTGGAAATTCTATTTGAATGCGAAGGCTGCAATCAAATGTGAGTGATGGTCAACTTGAAAATAAACCAAATCCCCGACCACTCATCAGTGATATTCGAATTTATTTGTCCATTTCAATTTGGGCCTTGGTATATCTTTCATTCCGCCCGAGGTCACTGCATACAGAATAGGAACCGGGCTAATCAAATGAAACTTTGCTGGAAGTGGACCGACCGAAATGAACTGTACAAATTTTGAGATGCACAGGATAGTGAGTGTTGTTCGGATTGTAACAAAACTACCGAGCGGATATCTGTGCGTTTGTGTGCTGCGCGATATGGGCCTTACAAACGTAGTGTAGTGGGTGGGAATACGAAATTTGGCCTATCTGACAGGCATCAGTTGATTGGCTAGAGAAAATCAAAAGTGAGTTGATTGTGTAAGAACGGAACTCCTAAATGACCTGATCCAGGTCTCCAACTTATTGGGAAACTGTGATCAAATGTACCTATCGTTTGCTTTGAAATCAGTCAAATTTTTAACTGCTTCGTAGTTATACAAAACGATTATGATGTTCCTCTGTGGTACCCTTTCCAATAGACAAACAGTCATTCGAACTATCGACAGGTGAGCAGCCTATACATTTGAAGTCAATTCATCTAACGGTCTGATAGTTATATTGAAATGACCTTAGGTTCATCCACATGATGAATGGGCAATCTGAAAACGTAAGATTTTCCTGACGTATTCATTCGGAAAACTTGCCAGTCTACCACCATCATTTGAAGAACATCTAGGTAGTTCTGAGGACTTATGAACATCGCACAGTTATCTGCCAACAACGGAAAGATGGTTCACTTTTTCTGTGTTGCAACCAATCATACGTTTGGAATACTTTCAGTTAATACCACCGCAGTAAAGTGAAGATATAAAACCATGCCATCCAAAAACACAAACACAAACATCAGTTTTCCCATTAAGGTGCATTCCAGTTACTTATCTGACCGCAGCTTACGGAAATTAATAGTCCATCCCAATCACACTGGATTCTTCCGTGCACATCACTTAAGCATGCTGACGGCAGCATGAACTTTCTTGAATGAAATCAATTGATCGACCAATTCCACTTTGAACATTTCCCATTCATTCGACTTTTGATGCCATATATACCTATCTATTAAATTTTCCATGTTACAGTTTCGTACTAGATCCTAAAGCTTGATTTCCAACCCGAAAATGGTAAGATGTAAACATCAGCTCCTGTTGGGAAACAATCAAACCAATCCACATACACTCTGAATATATACCACAGGCCAGTATCATAACGAGCAATTAGGACAGACAGGGAATCTGATATAACGATCATAGATGGTAGTCTCAACATTAAAACAATTCAGGTTTCAGGGAAATCACCAACCAAACAAAAAATACAGTCTGATCTCTCAGTCGCAGTCTGATTGGCCAATTGGAGTAACACAGAACCGCTTACCCGATACTGAGTCTACGTCAGAAAATGCGAACGGAACTATTCCTACTTCACTGCGGACAGATGACATTTGGTTTTACCCAGAGGTTGCACAATCTCGTAGATGATATTCATTACCCTAAACTGGACACTGTTGTGCAATTCGCTGTGCTTGTTTCATTAGTAGACTCACTTTCCAGAACCATCTACGCAACAAGCGTTTAACAACTTTTTGCGACTGAAAACGGTGCATGGAATAAGTTTATCTCACGAAATTTGCACTCTCTCTGTTTTTCAACTTGATAAGGAAACAAATTTTTTAACGATAATGAAGATTATCCCAATTCGTTCATTTAGTTAAATTATTGTAAATCGTGACAGCAGATTAGGGGGTGAAGTTAAAACCTACTTTCTGGATACTCAACCTAAACGAACGACAAGCCTTAGTAAGTGTTGCAAATGTCCGTATTTTAATCTTCGTTGACTTTCGAAATCTGTACCTGAATCACACCACTGTCTGATCCAAGTGTTATAGCATTATCGGTGTATTTCGAACTACTCCGGTTTAAGCGTTTCAAGAAACGCACCAAAACGTGTATTGATTTCCCAACCACCTTTACCGAGTGAGAATTATCAAACGTTTATACTGGCTGCGATATTTTGTTAACAGTTTCACAATTCACAATATTATCGATTCACTCTAGATAACAACTTTAATAGCCTGTGTTTGTGTCACAAAACCCAATATTTCAATGTCCAAGCAAATATCAGCAGCTTGAAGGTTTTTGTTGGAGTCCAATATAGAGTGTTCTGGTGGAATCGGGGCAGGAAAAATCCGTATGTGCAATCGGTTGGCAATTGCTACTGAACTCATGTTGTTTTATGATGCCTCATGAAATCGTAGAGCACCCGCATTTGCTTAATTTTCTAAGTCACTCATTCTAATCATTTACAGAAGTTAAATTCTTTTGTGGCATCTTTTTAAGGAATGGTTTTGTGTTGGTGTCTAGTTACTGCAGCTGGGTTGCAGTTTTCATACGTTACGAACAATATCCGTTAGCATTAAATCGTGACGTTTTTGTTGGCGTCCATACATATAAAGGTGACGGGTAGCAAGGACAAAGTTATAAGATAGGTCGTTAATACAAAACGTTTTCTTGGTAAAACTGACGAGAAAAAACCACGGCGACATTGCAACGAGGAATAACGCCACCAGCATGTTGCTTTCGACACCACTGTGGGTATTTCATCATCACAGTAGTTTCAGATCTGAACCTAGGTTCTAAACAGATGGTCTCTAGCACTCCTTGTGCAAACGTCTATTCCTGTCAGGAATATGTTAATTTGAGTGGGGTTCGTTGGGCTTATCTGATATCGTGATCAACTTCGTTACAGAGGCGTACTCGAAGAGATTTATTTGGTGTTTCTGTCTGATAACCAGGAGATAAAAATTCAGCACACTGACTATGGTCTTCTGGCAGGTCACTTTACAAAAGACAGGCAGACAATGCTTTCCAATTTGGTGTGCGTGGAATATGCTCCTCATCACTAACGTGAAAAGCTTTAATTCACAAGTGTATCTTTTTCCTAACTTCTTTACTACATACTACTCGTTCGTTTTCAGCGTACAGTATTGTTGAGAGAGTAGCATCTAGAATAACGAAAGCAGCTGGGCTTAGCTGTCGTTCATCTGTGACGTTGGAAAGACATAAATGCAACTTAGTAAGGATAATAATATCAATAATAATAATAATATCAATTAAACCCCGCAAGGTAAAGTATACTAAAGAAGCTACCTCGGCTTCATTTCACGGAAAGACGGGGGGCGCGTTTTTCAATCCATTGGAATTGTTAATGTGTGCATACTTGAAACATACGGATAACTCAACTAACTTACCTCCAACGCACCCCTGGGCTCTCAATTGACAGTTTTCTGTGAGTGTGTTGATAATTTATCTGCTCGAATAGACAAGCATCTTCGTGGCTCCACTTGTTAAATCACCACATGGTGAAATCTAGTCAAATAGTTGCCTAAAGTTCTGTAAAAAACACCGTAACTAAGAGGTTGCCGCTATTTGTAATTCCAAACAGACAGACACATAGTACGCCCTCAGGAGGCCAGGTTCAGACCGGTGTCCTCCCACGAACCAAGATTTTCCATCACTCTAACCACACCACCAATTTAACCCGGTCTGTTCCAAGGCAGTTTCCCCCTACGGTCCTCTTATTCTAATACTTTTAGGGTAACACTGAACAAACGATGCGTCACCGAAGTCATAAACATTAAATCTCAATTACTTCCGGTAGCTACTGTGAACTGGCCTTCTTTGGCCACATCTGTGTGTGGTGTCAGAAAGGTTGCTAGCATCAAGTCTTTGTTCACCAGGGAAGCTAACACACTTTCGAAAATATACCATCGTGAATCAAGTATCCAACTGCGTTCACTGGCTGCCTTCAGCTGGTCAGTATTTGTTTTGGGTGTTCAATCCCCTCCCAAAATCCCGCTCACTATTTTTCGAGAGTAAGGATAGTGTTGATTTTCGTATCTATCCTTTGAAAATTGAAGGAACAGTTCTTCCTGTACGTATTCAGAGGAGATAAAACGAACATTTTCTAACATTGAATTCACATCATCAAAGTTCTGGGACAAAAGTTATCCACTCTCACTTGAAAGGTCTAACACAGTCCCACTTAGATGGTTCCATAGTGAAATCTTCAAATACACATACGAAATTTGTCATATGCGGACAAACAACATGATAAATTGAAACTAGGGGAAGTGGCCACTGAAACCCACACATAATCATGTATATAATATTTTGTGTAGGTTTTATATCTACAAAATGGAGTTCAAAAATTCCTACTGTCGAAACTTAAACAGACTCATTGTGTGTTGTTCTAATGATCACTATACACTGAGTCTTTGGTTAGACCTCAGCAAGTTTTAAGCACATAAATGGTAGCTTTCGCACCTACTTGACACCTCGGGAGAGCAAGTCAAATCAAAAAACCAAACTATTCTATCTAGGATGGTATAAATTGTATGTTCTTAGCGGTTAAATAATGCTGTCTAGAATCTCAACCCAGACTCAATTTCCGTACAGCTCCAGAAAATGCTATTGATATCCGAACTGATCTACAAACTCTAAATAACTTGTAAATAGGCTTTTATGTGCATTATAAAGCTCAACAACAGGTAAGCATTAAAGGGCAGGTATATTGTGAAAACCTAGTCCAGGAATTGGACGCCGGCTGCTGTTGTTCCGTACAAACAGGTCATAGAATATACTCCCCCTGCACAGTGTGAAATTGGCTTTCATGCCTACTGATACGTAAAGAGCAGCTTTTTACACTTAAAAGACGCACGGTCTCTTCTGGAGTGGTCAGACCCTGTGCATAGAATGGGGTAAAAAAATCACCCAGTCTCTCACGCTTGAAAAACTGTTCGCCAGCTGGAAGTGCATATCACAAAACTAAGAAAGTAAGAACATGATTCAGACATTGATGTACAGGTCATCCTACAGTCATCAGAATTAGTCTCAGCAATCACAACGAACGTTTTATGACTGAAGCTTTGCTGACATTAATAAACCTTGATTGACAAACCTATGAGACTACTCGGAACGGTCAGTTCTCTGGCATAACTTATCGAATGGATTGCGATGGAAAAGTGTAAAAAGGCTTTGCTGGATTGCAGTTATTCACCGAGTCTCGGACAGTCCTCAATCACTATTAATGGACGTGGTTGATGGCATCCGTTTCCGGATTAGACCGTTACGGTGTTTAAAACCGAAGGACGTCTGAGCGTAACATTCCCCGTGACTGGCTTGAATCACATCACTGGTAGATCCAGAAGCAGTTTGAACAGAAAGTAACAGGACCGGAAGACATGTGAATGGAAGCCATGGTGATTCAGTGGGTGTATGTTGGTTAGCCAGATGGCTGGCTAACCTCTCTCTCGGGAACAAAGAGTAGAGAGATTCCAGTGGTGAAATACGTGATGAAAATACGAAGCAATTGGTTCGGAATAGAACTAAACACTACTGCACTCCAGATTTGGAGGATCAGAAGAACAATAAAACCAGGACTGAACAGCAAACAAGACAATCACTGATCAGCGTATCAACAAATCTGAAAAAAAGAGAATTGATGGAAGTCTATCATGGTCTAGCATTTTGAAAAGGACAGAAGACGACTGTCATAGGTTGATGTTTCCCAAAGATAAGTGTAGCAGACCTAACTTACTTGCGTTTATTATGTTCGTTGTCTCTTTGTTGACGATGTGCTGTGAATACGTTGATGATCTGAGACTTAGAGACAGCCAACGCATTCTTTTCATACATATTCTCAGGTGTGTACACAACAGCTGCTTTGAAATCTGTTCACCAGCCATCCGACGGAAGGGTCCCAGTCAACAAAGGTGGTTGAATATCATTATAGACTCATTGTCGTCTGTGTCTGCTCTTCAAATTACCTCGGTGTATGGAACACTATTTGACCACCGAAAACCCAAGATGCACCTTAGACGTTGCAGATGGTTAAGGAACAGACGTTGCACATTCCACTATAACGGTATCCAAAGTAGACAGCACCGATGCGTGGCATACGTATAGCTTTGTTATCAACTTCAACCCGTTATTTTCCTAGAAATACCGTTCAAGACGTTCCAGAGCAGCATTAGACTTCATCGCATGAGTTCGCATCTGTCGATATCTTACCGGAGTGAAGGAATTTTGCGCAGATATCTTTGCTGTTTCCATAGGTGTGGATTCCAGGTGCAGACATAACATCTACACCTAGAGAAGTTCGACAGGAAGACGATGTACTGTCCGTGTTGATATCCAAACCAGATCAGGTTGATCAGGAATTTCGCTTCGGTGGTAGTCATGAGGACAGTGAGACAAACGCACACAACTACAAGTCCTGCCTTACTCACAACTGTTTTTATGTTGGGATCTCACTTGACCCATAAGTATAGTTTTTATTGTTCCCAATTTTTCGCTCGCTGCTTAGCAAGTGCCATCGTGTGCCATATGATGACTGCTCCCTATGAAACTTATCTACTGTTTTTTTGATGGTTCAAACAGCCTAATAAAAACTTTCCCAGAGGGTCTTAACTTCTCAAAACCCACAATTACCTTGGCTGTAACTACTTGTGGCCTGATCAACGACTTTTTGAGATAGCTGGTTTGTATCCACTGAAATCTGGTAGCTTGTATCTATATCTAGAAGCAAGAACTCTGGATTTTCTCATTTTTGTTGGTCTGACTTTGAATGATACCAATTGCTTATATTAGTAGTTACACGGAGTGGATTACACAACAAAATTAGGGCAACCGTTTATGACTGTGATCCCTCTTATTATCTCCTAAAATAGATCGCTCTTAAACTCTGGTGACACAACGAAGGTGCATTAATTAAACGAGCACGGCAAGTCTTGGCAGAGTCTGTCTTAGTGGCTGACGTTAGTTACTGTCACGTTTTCAAGTTGACCGTCACTCACATTTGATCGCAGCCTTCGCATTCAGGTAGACTTTTCAACAAGCTTTTTTCGAAAAGAAGCACTAGACTCGAGTTTCGCTCTGATTAGAGCTCGTCAGTAGTGCATATCCTTGCCACAGCCGCGATTTGATAATTCAGTCGTGCCTAATGTGAGGTCAATGGCACAGTGGTTAACACGGTTGCCTCATGATTGGAATGGCCGCAGTTCAAATCCCGCCCATGGCAAGGATATGCACTACTGACGAGCTATAATCAGAGCGACACTCGAGTCTAGTGTTTCTTATCGAAAGAGGCTGGCTGGAACGTCTATCTGAATGCGAAGGCTGCGATCAAATGTGAGTGATGGTCAACTTGAAAAAGGCTTCATCTTATCAATTTCTGAATCTGCGATCTTTGATTTGCAAACAGAAAAACCTATCCACTGAGCTCAGTGAGCCTCAGTGATCGGATCCTGAGGCTTTAATTTTCCTGAATCCAACGAATGTCATTATCAGTGGTTGGACTCACCTCGTTGGAAAATCTGCTAATATCGGAAAAGGCCTCAGCAACAAATGGAAATGACGCAACAAATGAAGTTGAGTATACGAACTTCACAACCAGTATGAGATGGTTGTTTACACTCCGGCAGCAAAACAACCTTCGAGAACAACAGGTGGAATAGGTGGCTGATGTCGGTAGTTGGTTCAGTTTTTATATGAGAAAGATGGCTCCAAGTATGTAGTAACTTGTAGTGCGAAATGTAACCCTGACAAGAACCCAATTATGATTATCAGAAAACGTCCACTTCAGAGGTTCCAGAAGAGATTTTTTCCATCAACTCGAAACAGACTTACTCCCTGCGTGCCTGACATACACTGACAGGGTTTCAAAGAACTTAAAGTTTTCAAGACCTTAAGAAGAAATAATTGTAGCGCCGGAAAATGCTTTCTCCTGGAGATTACTACAACACTTCCACAATGTGTAACTGCTTCGATGATCCAAAGGGCTTTGTGAGTCCATGGTGAAAAGTCACTATTGACATGGCTAACTACTGCCCGCAAGTCATTTTGAAGGTTTGTACTTCGTTGTTTACTTGTTGCAAATTGGACGTCATCCATATCCGATCACGGCTTCCTCAGTTCCACAGACTATTCAGTCGAGCCGGTTAAAAGAAGCACCAGACCCGAGTTTTGTTTTTGGCAGGGCTCGTGAGTGATGAATATCCTAGCCACGACCGGAGTCGTATTTGAGTCACGTTATCGTACACGTCTGTGCTGAATACCACCTCAGGATAAAGATGACTGAATTATCATTTATGAACGCTCAGCCACATTCACTTGCGAGTAATGCCGTAATGTGTATGGTTCTGTGTGTGCGTATGGGTGTATGAGTATTGGTATGTCTTTCACGCTGTAACATTGATTTTAGATGTTGGGAACACTTAGCGTTGAACCAGACGGACTGGAGGAATACGATTCGGGCGGGCGTGCGAAAATGCGACGAGCGATTATTGCGCGGCCGCGAGCGGAAGTGTGCGGTGCGCAAAGGAACCATCGGTGCCATAGGTCGCGGTGACGTGACTATATGGCGTTGCGATGTGTGCGGCCGCGAATGCGCTGGCCGATTGGGATTAGTAGGTCACTAATGTGTACTCATAGTACACTGTCGACGAAGAGGTGACGAGTACGTTAGGCTCAGGTAGGTCATATCAGTATATCCACTCCACTTCTGTTAACGACTGCATCGACCAACAGCCTGGTCGTTGATAATTAATCCGCTTCTCTTTTCAGAAACTTGAATGTCTGTGGTCATCTGCCCATTCTTTTCTTCGGCTTTGTTGGTGTACTGTAAAATGAATGGTCGGTCTGTCTTTTCGTAGTTCAATGAGATTTTTTTAAATCGTTATCTTCTCTGGGATACACTAACCTGCACTCCTATACTGCAATGCTTCTTGTATTACACTTCACAGATCTCTCTTCTTGGTTTAGATCTCGTCATTGCAGATTTTCTCTTTTTGATTTTCCGGGAGATGAGAAGTTTCTTTCCTCATTAGCCAATCAACTAGCTACTCAGCATTGGCCGGCTGGACACAAAGGCCCCACTGGCACACCTCCCGGTCTTATTCCTTCGGGTTTACACTGAATATGTGGTGTGCGAGTGGAACTGCAAGTGGCGCAGTGCAAGCCAGCTGCAGCGATGGATAAGCGCAGGCGTCCTTTGGCTTCGGTAACTGTGACAGGCTAATCCGAATCGGTTGCCGCCAACCGAATTTCGCTGTAATGAGGGTTAATGCTGCAGTGTTCGTCATAGTTGCCTCATGGCGGAGTGGTTGAGGTTCAAATCTAGGCCGTTACAAAGAAGTGTACTGCTGACAAGCTTCGCCAAGAGGAAAACTCGAGTCTGGTGATTCTTTTTAAAATCAGCGGGCTAGAAAAATCTACGGGTCTGCGACAAGTGTGGTCACTTGGGAGTAATTTTCAACTCAGATTGACCGAAATTTTTATGTTCTTACCTATCATTGTTTTGTTATCAATGGCTCAGCCATATCGGTTTTGGTTAATAAGTAAGAACGAAAATCATTCCAGTTTAATTACAACTTCACATTCAAAAGGGCTTTTACAATAAATCATGTAGACAGAAACATCGACTTAGAGTATCGTTCTCTGTAGGGTTCACTGGTGATACCGGTGACAAGAATTTACAGCCAGGCTGCAGTCAGTCCTAAGGAAACATGCTAACAATCACTGCAATAAACCCACGAAAGCATGGCAAGCCCTCCCATTTTGAACTCTTAGTCACGAGGTATTGTGTAGAGTCTTCAGCCCGCTAGATCACTTTTTGAGAAGCAAAAATAACGGCCTAGTCTATGAGATCTCTAGTAATCAATCAGGTTGACTGGACTGAATTAATTAAGCCCACAGTTGACCTTTCACTTAACGAACTATTGAAATAGCCTCAGGTATTCAGTAGTTACTACACTTTGCATCTGAATTTGTTGCTCTTATTGAGCTGTTCGAAATGACCACATACGAATATTATTCCTAATATTTATTAAAAAATGAGCGATTTTTTCCTTCAACCAAAGAAACAGTTGGCTTAGTACAGAAAAAATACGTTGTTTTCATTGTGTCTATCCCGAATCGTGTGCGCTTTTCACAACGTTAACGGTTGGTAGATTACTGGGGCATACGTACGGAAATTAAAAAGTGTCATTACTTGCTAGTTGTTGCTAAACCGCTCGCAAATTCCCAAATGAAATTCGCAAAGTAGGAGTATCATTCTCATTAGGTACACTTCAGTGAGTTCATCAAATAGCTATTGGAAATAACCAAATGCAGGTCTGAACGTCAAACGGGAGCGTAACTCGGCAGACAGTTCTCAAGGATATTACGTTCGTTTCAGAATAAGTTGTAGCAACCCGAACTGAAGACAGTTGTCGGTGTGAGATTCCAACAGTATATCAAATAAAACTTAACACCTTAAAAAGCGACGGCTTGCTTCATTTTTTGGACTAAGATACACTGAGATAGGATAGATCGGTTTGCAATTGGTGAGACGTACTTTGTTAGACAGATGTGCTTACAAAAACGTTCTTCGAAGCGATTGACAACCTGGTTGTAATAGATAAAAGCATAAACAGGTGATGAAGTTAGCAGTTAGTTAGAGTACCGAGTCGATTAAATTTAGGAAGATGTCAAGTCTACAGGAAGCAGACAAATGTTTATCATGCATACCGTTAACAGTATTTCCGATTAGTCGAGCGTGTACCGGTTGTGCTGGTGGGTGTGAACGCGGTCCACAATGATTTTAATAGTGTTCATATAAAAATGGTTCTTCGTATTCATGGTTCGCCTGAAGATAGCAATTGTTACTAGAGCTTAGAACTGTATACATGCGGTATATACGTTTCGGCTTTTGAAATAAGTTGTCTCGTGCAGATTTGACCGAACTAACTCTCCCATAATAAGAAACTATATCATCGCAATTCTAGTGCACTCANGATAGCAATTGTTACTAGAGCTTAGAACTGTATACATGCGGTATATACGTTTCGGCTTTTGAAATAAGTTGTCTCGTGCAGATTTGACCGAACTAACTCTCCCATAATAAGAAACTATATCATCGCAATTCTAGTGCACTCAGTTGATCTCGCTTCTTACTAGTAAAGCGTAAAATAGCAATATACATTGCTGTTTTCGCACCTCATTTAAGCTGACCAATACTGCTCTTCACGCTTCTCCTCATCTTGAACCTCGTCGTTTCCCGGACCTCTGTGATGAGCTGCCAATTAGGCAAGGGCATTAGCAAGTCTTATTCACATCGTGAGATCGGTATAAATCACAAGTTCATCACAATCGTCCACAGCTAAATCTAAGTGGTTAAAACTGGTAGTTTCTTCTAGAAGTTTGGCCGAAACGATTAGGCCACGAAAAGTGGCAGTTGCACACGTCTCGCACTGACTGATCGACACCAACGTAACCATCACACGAATCGGCGTTTCTACCTCATGAATGCTTTACTCAGCTGCATAAACCTCGGATTTGACTAAGCCCACAAAGTCCTGGATTCGTAGACTGACTCGATGACCTGACCAGCAGCCAGGTCTCACCCCGCGATTGCAAATGCTGAATGTTTGCGTGCTTCAGCGGCTGCTGTTCTCAAGTACTGCGGAATTGTGGGACTATTTAGACAAACGACTATTCATCTTGTATACGGAACGTTTTTTAATTTATTTTTATAGCATTCCTAGTAGTTACATATGAGCCGGTAAGCTCAATGTGAAGTGGCACCAACAGACTGATCTTTGATCAGGGCTTGATAGCCTCTGGGTTCTTCGCGGTCTACTGATTCCAGCTGCAGTAAATATCTTTCCGTATTGCTGACAAGTAGTATGGAAGACCCGATAGTTTGAAAAAGCTTTACTCACGAAAAATGTGGGCTTTGAATAGATTCGAACAAACGACAAAAACACCATGCCCAGACGCACGCAGTGTCCCACAAGCCAAGCTATGATGTCACGTCGGTAATTCGGAAATTTCACAATCGAGCCCACTTAACGATCCAATCTTCTGTGAAAAATGGAATCAACCAAATGATTCGGAAGACTAGCTGCCGATGGACGGTATCTCCACACTGGACTTTCCTATCCACTATGGGGTTGAAAGTGTATTCCTAGTAAGCGTAGTTTTAGAGGACACACAATTGTCGAGGGTTCGAACCCAGCAGAAGCCAAGATTTTTCGCAGTTGAGTCTCTCACCTTCTAGGTACTCCTAAATTAATTCATTAATTGTTGCGTTTTTTTACGTACAAGGTGATAAGTCCTCAAGGACAGTTTATGTATGCGGTCTTTTTGTACTGTGACTATATTTTCAGACGGTGGTCATTACTCCATTCACAAACAAGATCACTCCAACTTCTTCTGGAGGACATTCATGTGCACATATTCGCCTTGCTTGCGTGAGTAGCGTCCACAATAGTTGGTTCTAATGTCTGACTGAAGTGAAGGTACTGACGTTTAAGGATTGGGCGAGCTAGGTGGGGTACCTATAAGAAGCTGTCTTACTGAGCGCACGTTCTCAGTGACTCACTGTAGCATAGGTGGTTCAAAACATTCAATTCCAAATCCTTACCTTTTTCAGCCATCCGCACCTCGCTGTTTGTGTTGTCCGCAGTCCAAATACCTTGGGCCTCGACCATATCTCACCAGCACGTCCAGGTACTCCTCAGGCGTTCGAACAGTCATGCTCCAGATTTAGTTATCCAGTTATCAGTACAGCTGGAAACAATTTTTCTCTTCAACTGTACAGGCAGCATTCAGGTTGGGATGATAACTAATTAAGCACTACACCAGTTTCTCATATGTCTGAGCTTGAACCAGCTGCTGGTGACAACCCCGACTATCTGCAAAGTAAACCCATTTATGTAACCTACGGAGTGTCATGATTTCGATCAACTAACGGTGAACTCCAGCTACGTTACACTATTAGCCAGCGGAATTGAAGTTGGAAAATTTCACAACGATCAGGTCAGATGAGTGCCCTGGGTCATCTTTGTACACGAAAGTACATACATATTGAGGCGATCGTCCGTAGTGGAAGATCAACTGACATTTCAACAAATGGGCAGAGTAGACAGTCTCACTGAAACAGAATCACCCTATGTATTCAGGATCCTGTTGTGTCATTCCAATCCCAGTTTCTCGCCATCTCCTGAATCGACTGGAACTAGCCGACTGGAACTGGCTTCGTGTTTGCAGAAAAAGTTAATCGTGAGCCTGACGGTACGCTGAATCTGACAGCTTTTCTCAGCCCATCAATTGATTACCTACCTCCCTGTTTGCTTGATGTAGGAACGATTAGTGTTTCTACTAAATTGTTACAATCAAGTCAGTACGAAATGCGTGACTTTACCGCTCTTTACTTTATAATTGTTCTGTCCAAAAATAGGAATGTTCGATATAACATGAACAAGGAAGAATGATTAAATTACGAGAATACGTGTGTGCAGTTGCTGATACCAGTTCTTCTAACTCTTCTCATCTGAGGCCTAGAATTTTTAAGATGAAGTATTTAGAAGGTTTTGGTCGGTTGACGCAGATGACTCGCAACTCACTTTGGTGTGCTAGCCTTTGTCCTTTGTATTCTTCACAAATACTTGTGTGCTCATGTTAATAATTAATTTTAATCAGTTCTGTTGGATTTAATCAAATGTAACGATCACCTCCAAAATGAACGTCATGACTGGGTTAATTAACGTGCTATAGACCGCTAGTTAAAACTTAGACGTCTTTTCAGTGTCTATCTCTGGTAAAATTCCAAACAATCTATTTTATTTGTACGAGTTACAAACTGCATTGTGTTACATCCACTTTCTAAGATGAGCCTTTTGGTTGAACAGGTCTGGATAGGATTCATTCGACAGAAATAATTATAGAACGCTCTGTGTAAAATGAGTGAATCGGACGAACTGTTCGCTACTAGATCAACCAATAATTCGACGAATGTTACAATCAATCATTATCAGCCACCCATGCAACCTGGCATGTTAGTGCAGTGATTAGTCTGGATGATAGTGAGGTATGACGTCGGATTAGCCATACTGAGCACCTGAGTAAACTGAGCAGTTTAAATTTATCACATGCTCAAACAAAAAATCTACAAGTGAAGTCGAATCAACCAGTAGGAACGCCAAAACTCCGAAATCAGTTGAAACTTTATCATGTTACTACCGCTTCTCTTTTGCAAAGCAATCCAACGAAACTCAGTGGAACCGAGATTGCTTAGTGCCACAATTGCTGCTTTTTGTTTCCATATCGAAAAATAACACATTTTTAACACTATATGTCAGCTGCGTCACACCATCAATACTTTTTTCGACTGTTATCTATAGCCGACGAAGGCCTCTGTCAAGCTATTATCAATTGTCCACAGATTATTTTATCCAGTAACCCGTGCACATTTCGGAATGAACGATACCGAGAAATCTCGTCACTGTTGTTCGCTACAATTTCAGAGCACGAAGTCTGGGTTCTATGTAATCAACATTCTGTTCTTTAAGGGCGGCTACTTCTGCTAGGGGGCAATTTCTTTACCTTGTTACCGCCTTCTCTTGTGTCTCATGATGCATTTCTACACAAATTGGAAAGCCAGATATTTCACGCAAGACTTGTTCGATCAACATTTCGTTCGTTCGTGGCACCTACCTGCATGAACTGATAACCCAAAAAGAAGACGACTGGAGAGTCCCTGCAAATCGCTGCAGTTTTTCGGGTTGGCAATCATCCTGATCCAACAAGACTTGCGTGACGCATTCCTGAATATTTGAACATTACTACACAAAGGACTAAGAGGCCTGTGCGTACACAGTTGATAAGTAAACAGATCGGTTAACCAGTACTACAGACTTCATGCACGACTCATTGGATTAATCAACGAACGTGCGTCGTACATCACAGGTTCAAGTGCTCCGCAATTTTACCGAACCGTTTGGATAGGCTCTGTTGATAATCTTATTGGAGATTTTTCCCACATGCACATTAAGTGGTGGGTGGATGCGAAAACTACATCCAAAAAAATTTGTTTTGGGGCAGCGGTTGAGATCGCTTTTTTATTTTTGTGGGTATGTTATGGCGTGAGTGAACAGCGCACTCAAAGCGTAACTTTGTATCAGGTATGGTTGAGTTAACGTAGATATCTGATATGGTAAATATGTGATATCACAATTATACTTGCGGACGCTTGCTTTCAAACATGCCGGCTGTGATAGGGAGGATTGACTTCCGTATTTCAAGATGTAGCGCTTGTTTTTGTACAGGATGTTTAAGTACATTTAGGAAGCATCTCGAGTGTACAGAATGAAAAAGATCCAACTATGATGAGTGATACAAACGACGAAGCCTGATCCAGTGTGATTGTAATATACACATTCGCCAGCTGCTGGTTACTTTATCGCGTACCCGTTCTGCTATCTACGGTATACTATTCTGTTCTATATTGATAACGGGATGTGTTATGTAAACATCGATAAGGTCAGATAATACCAGATGAGTCAAAAGCGAGCTACCCTGGAGAGAAAAAATGTTTCTAATGATTCATGGTCAGTCTCTTGTGCACTATGCGTTCCTTGGCCAATGTGAGTGCTCAGTGTAACGTGTGTCAACTTACGTTTACAGATTATAACCAAACATGCTACGTAATTAAGAGTAACTAATTGCTGACACCTCGGAAACGCTGACTGGGCAATACGACACGTTTCGACAAAAAATACATTCTTGTAGATCGGTAAACAAATTGAGAATAACACAATGTTACGAGCAAGTTTTAATACTCAGCGTTTAAACCACCCCGGGTGGCTTTACTCAGGAATGTTTTAATCGAAATCACATAAGTGGTTCAATTCAAAGTCACCACTCCTGGTCCAAATAGCAATTATGCTACTACGGGTTTTCGTTAACCAGTGATTGAAAACCAGCTCGATCGACAGAAAGAGAAATAACGGCTAACTGGTTGGGTCACTTGGAAACGGAAGTCGGGTAAGTCTGCCCAATAAATTTCTGACTGTCTGGCCACACAAAGATGGTCAATCTGTTGACGGATAGAAATATATAACGAAGCTGGTGACTAAGAACAACAACAGAGATTGAAATACCTTGTAAAGGAACAGTTGCTTACTTGACCATTTCATTCAATCCTTCGGTTGTTCTACCTGCACGGTCCTGCGCGGGGATTGACAAGTACCGTTTTTACGCAGGGAGATTCGTTGAGTTTGCTGTGTATGACCCAGAAGAGTGCTGAAAATTCGTATGTCTAGTTTGCAATCTGAAACATGGTGAAAACGAACTGATTGTTCTCCACCTTACTCTTGGTGACCGCTCATTATTGAATTCATTATAAAACGAGTGCTGCGGACAGTGTGTGGGAAGGATAAGTTTGTTGTGAACGGAAATGAATTCAAGCCATGCCTCAGGTCAAACAGACTAAAATAATGCGAACGTTTGAAGTAGTTCGATGTCAAAACAAGGGAAGGAAATAAACTTGTTAGCAGTTAAATGCTTCATGACTGTAAAATCCACAAACGGGTTTTGAAGGCGGCGAGTTGACGATTTCGAAGGATTCCTTTTTCTCTGAATTGCCTTCTTTTGTGTCTATTTTCTGGTGTTTCAAGAGTTAGCAGAATTCTAGGCTCACTGATAAACGAGAGTATTACTCAGCTACCACAGTCACCCGACCTCAGTATCTTCAAACATTCTCACACTCATTTGGGATGCAAGCGTTCAGTTGGCTGTCCGGTAAAATGGTGAAACTGAAGAATAAAACGTATAACCTATTACAAGACCTGTTCATGAGGAACATATCTTGTATGCAAGAATAAATGTTTTGGGTGATTTAGAACCAATAGGATACCAACATAATACAAAAATATGTAGCTTCAACATCCTCCTTTGTAGGCTAAGAAAGTTGATTCTATGGATTTCCGTCAGTAAGTATATTGGTAAGCGTTTTTATTGGAAAGAAACTCAATTGCGAAAACTAGTGGTTCCGGCTGAATTCTAACCAGTGACGGAAACAACATGCCCAAGAAGTGCATGCAATTGGTCTACTGAGAGACGCCTCATAATTGCAGGTGTCAGTTCACGTGACACGGACGCACCGTCGTGTACGCTTTGATCACTCAAGCCGTGGTAAAAAAGCGGGCGTTGTGCGTGTCAACTACCAATCTAATAGGCATGATCATTATTTTCTTTAAACGATTCTTCCACAACCTGTACTTCCACTGAAACACATTCAACGTTAACAGGAGATAACTCTCACGAATGGGTAGACAACAAATAAACTTTGGGATGGCAGAGTAATGGAATCGTAATTTAAAATTTCCACACTCTCAGCCTGTTTTCATAGTTCAGCACATGTCGCGTAGGGAAATGCTGTTTTGTCATTAGTGTAAATTCAACGAAAACACTTTCTTTAGAAAACAGACTGGTTTACACCTGGCAAAGATGTCGTACTGCTCATCCGTAACAACACATGTTGATCACAGTCACTCCCTCAGTCATAAAAATCCATGTGCTCATAACTGCTGGATAGCACACCCGTGAAACAGTATCATGTGCTTGGTAAGTACTAACGGTTTCGAACTGTATTTGGAGCATATCACGATCAATTTAGCTTGCTTCATACGCAACTGTATCGAAACTGGTCGGACACTACGGGCAGAATAACAAAACGGTACACTCTTAATTTGCGCAATGCATTACAACAGGAGGCTAGTGTTAGCTGAATACATGCTTGAAATAACGCCGATATTAGACTTCCACAGGTCTGACAATAAAATATTGGACCGTATTCTCTAGTTGTATCTATAGTTAATCAGAGTCACCTCACAATTTGGTCCTTTCATGTCTGTTATAACTGTTCGACTGATTCTTACGAATCGTTCGCCGGCCAGTTTTTCAGACCTGGTATTTAAGCAACCGCAGTGACGATCGTAGATAACGTGTCGTTCGCGTTGGTCTGACTGGTTTTGTTCCCCCCAAATTAACGGTGGCAGTCAACGAGCAACTTGGTTTGGGTTGTTTACAGGACCACTCTATGGTCAATTAGCGAATGGTGTAAAGTCTATTTCGATACATCTAGGTGAAGGACTTACAGCTTGGTGAACGCATGGATGGAGTCAGGCATATAGATCACTCAGAGTTATCCAGGGTGAGGCAGATTCTTTTCACATGTGGGAACTGAATTCCTGATCCTGAGTCACAGGATTAACGGGGAAGGCTGCAGTTGGTTTTTGAGGTGCTCATATGTCACAAGGTGACAAATCAACTTCTTGTCGATCAGAGTAGCCAACACTGCCAGAATGGCTGCTGCAATGTGGAACCTTCGTTCTTTGTCACACTATTTTGATATGAACTAATTTAGGCCAAGTTAAACCAAGTTAATTTAGTTATAACGTAAACTCACTGAACTTGGGCTGTTCTTCATCTAAATATGACTAAACTTGACTAGACTAAAACCTTGAACTTTGCGACTCAGTGCGCGCTACGATGAGTTGTATCAGTAGGATTCTTTGTTTATCTTGGAGTCTATATGGGTAGTGTTAAATGGAAGCGTAGCCTATTTAGCAACAGACATTCACGATTTTAGGTGCATATACAAATAGCCCCTGACAAACTGAGCAGACAGAATCTAGAGTCACATTTTCAAATTTCAAGGTCATTCACACACAAGCTGTAAAACAACAAATGTTATTGGTCGCTTAGAATGAATGCAGTCAGGACAGGGTCTTTGTTTGTTATACCCTCATAAAAATACTACAACTCAAAGTTCTTCACACTGATTCACAACTAAGAAACTCGGATTTAGAAAAGTGGAATTTGCCACTGAATGCTGGACAATGACCAACGTTAGTGTTGGATTTTACTATATGCGTGATCACAACATACCCGCAACGAAGACGTTGCCTAATGTAGTTTATCTGTCAGTCACTGGCAGTTGGTGCCGTTGCCGTACATTTCATTTGATTATTGTCAACCTTGAGCGAACGCATACGTTAGCCTACTCGGAAACTATAGCAGACAGGTTAATATTTTGAAAAATTATTCAATGGTTCATCATCATCATCATCGAATTCTTCTTAACTATTTTATCAGTACATAGTGAAGAAAAGTTGTGACATAGAGACATTTAGTTCAATCTTTGCATTCTGATGTAGATTATACACCACAGACAACCAGAAGCAAACGGAAATTTTGGAACACGTTTTGTTGAACATACAACTCAGGTTTTCCATAGATACTGATCACCGTTTTGTAAATGTGTCATTTCAGGAGAAGTTGAAACTTTGGAGCAACTTTATCTTGTCATAATTGTAATACAAGTGTTCCGCTTGAATGCTTTAGTGGCCTTAGTTTGTTGTGTACAGAATATATTCGGTTTGATTTAGAAGGACAGACAGATGATGTTGCTATGGTAACCCGCTAAACTAAATGTTAGACGACCTGTTTCGATGACTGACTGAGCTGCCAGTCCCGGAGAGTAGAGCAAGACCACTATTATACAAACGATAAGTTGATTTTCTACAGGTAATGGTCACCCTAGTCCATCTTTCAGTCATTCTAATAATATTCATTCCAAGCTTTCTCTTTTTAACGAAGCCGAGTTAAATAACAGTTTGACCTCTCAAATATAGATATTCCGATATTGTAAAGAGTGTTCAGTCTGTTGCAAACTAACTTTTTGCTTCTATACTTTTGATCTTACAGCATGCAGGTGAAGTGCGATTAACACTCCGTTTCACGTAGCAAGGCGTAATTTTAACTCCGACTACCAAGAGCCGGACTAGAAGATGCTGAGAAAATCATCAGCAGCAAGTGGGCACACTAAGAAAATAACCGAAGCTCAAAATAAACTGCACGAGAGCAATACGCTAGTTCAGATGGCACAGGAGAAACAAGAACTCATAGTCTTGCTGTTCAAACGGGACCAGCATACGGACGATGCTATATACAAAACAAAGTTTGTTCTAGCCTGAAAGAATGTGGTCACGCAGTTGTTTTTAGTCTGAACCAATAGACCTTCATTCCTCCCTAATCAAGAATACAGAGTGTCAGACCATTTCTTCTCCCATACTTACAGATGGTGTAACTTTCACACTGAAAGAACAGACAAACAATTATCGCAGAGAATGTTACAGCATATTCTGAAGTGTTCGAAATGAATGTTGACGCACCATACTTTTCATGACAATAGGTTATCAAGTTATCCTATTTGGCTGATTCAAGATACTGTTGAGCAGTGTAAAACTGAAGTGTAACTACTTGGTCCTAGTGACCACCAGAGGACTGGTGGACAGTATGTCGCGTGCCAGAGACTTGAACCTCCGACCCTTGCTCAGGTAGCACACTGTAGTCCAAATACATCCGGTAGAAAAATGGGTCGTGGTCAAAGGGACTACAGAAAGATATGTGAAGTACTTTTCTTGGCTATTGCATTTTCTTTAACTCATTAACAGAGGGTAATGCAACAGCCGAGAAAAAGGAAACTGGAGGTAGTGACGTCTTCCGGAACCTAGCTGATCGGAACTAATCAACTGGCATTAGATGCGCAAGACTTACTGAGAAAACTTGTCGAGTTTTCATGGTCCTGATAGCATAATACCTGATATGCTGGTGGGTTTGCCTAGCCACTGTTTGATCATATTTGTCTGGTTTATATAGTCTGCGTAGATTTATATTTGAGGCTGATGAGGGTAGGCAAAGGGTTAACAGATTGCAGCGCATTTTCTTAGCGCTTAATTTAGTCCCCTCTTAACTGAAATGATACCCCGTAACTTTTCAGTTTACCACCGGAAAGTAGTGAGGATTTTTGATTATTATGAACTGAACGCCACTCATAAGTGATCTCAGCTCTGGCACTACCACGTTTTTTCTAGCTAAACTTACCAAAAAATAATTTGATGTTTGCAATGAACATACAGAACATTGGCCCAAAACTGCAAGGGGACCTCAAGCATTTATAGTTAATACCATTAACCTGATTCCTGGTGAGATTACAAATGTCGCCAACAATTCAGTGATCACTAACACGATAGCACAGTGGTAGATACATGAGACCAACAAAAAACAGGACGGGTTTTAGCACGCCGTCTTCTTGTTTTAATGAAATGTACATGCAGTGAATAAAATGTAAGACAATTAGATTTCAAAGTCACCTGGTTGGTTCAGGGATGTATATTTAACAGCCTCAAGGAAGCACTGGGTGATTATGTGTGATCAGTGAGAAGGAGGGTCAGCTTAACCCAGCTACTTCCATGAGTACATTGGCGATTGTTTACAAGACTGGATATCCGTTTGAACACAAATTATTATGAAGGGATTGATAACAAGTATCCGGGATTACTCTTGAAATAAGAGACGATAGTCTGATGCACCATAGCATGGGCCGTCACACGAAAGACGCCGGATAGAGGTTTGTTGGAACGCACTTTACTTGCTGAGTCTCAGTTAATGATATTTTAAAAGTGTAGAAAAAACGTATAGTCAGCCCGGTTGTTAAGTTTGCGTAATGCTTCCTTTGAACTCTTGCAGCTGTTCCTCAGATACTTAAACAATGACGTCTTAAGTTTTACTGCAAGTCATAGAGCTCATCACGACTGACCAATGGACGGCTAATGTCAAGGCTTTGTTAATCACAGTTTATCATGTCACAGCCCTTAGCTCATGATTGTACTTTCAGCAACCTGTCGCCAACCTACCTCTCTATATGTACCAGCAGTGCATTCAGGAGACTTACTAAAACGTTCCACATTCCACAATTAATTCCGCACTCATGAAATGCTTTATTGACGGAACTTTAAGTTGTTTCTGGGTTCACCCTGCGTTGATTATCTACCGAAAGCAGTACCGTAAAAAGAGTTCAAACATTCACTGTGGCACTTTGAATATCAGAAGACTTGCGATTGGCTATGATAAATTTTGAAGAAATTTGTTCCCTCGGTTACTTTAAATAGCCAAAGGTTTGAAAAATCCCTGAAGGTCATCTAAACTTCTTTAGTGCTGAATGCTGACGGACCAGATTGTCGTAACACGAACATCACCTAATTACAAATAAACTTTTGCACATTTCCATCTGATGTTCAAGCGACCGGTTTATTTGGTGGATGAGCAAGCAGTAGACGATGACACTGATACTGGCTAGTATTGCTAGAAGCACATAATCATAGAGTGTGTAAGGATTATGAACAAGAATGACGCTAGAAAGATGGCGATAACCACAGCTGGAGATGATCAGCAGCACTTGTCAACTTCGAAAGAACAGCGTGCTCCATGTCTCGTTACTCTAGGGAAACCTGACCACAAGATTCGGAAGCTGCGACACAAAACGAGTTGTTTCTAGTAAAAGCACGGAAACGGACGACGAGAGAGCGGAGGCAGAAAACTGCAATGTATACTGATAAGAAATGAATGGATTGAAAACTCAAGATCATTCTGTGATTGAAATCAAGCAAATCCTATATGTAATCAAACATAGCCGAGTGATCAGATGTCTAACATCTTTCAGATAAATGGGCTTGGATCTACACTAACCAAATGTACTGTGAAGAACTAACCATTTCAGAGTCCCACGTCAGTCAAGTAGCCGGTTTCACATACTCCATCATCGTAGTGTTTTCACAAGTGAGCTTGAAAGAAGTCATGGAATTCAGAACGGTGCGATGAAACGACTGTTGATCATAGTTCAACCCCACTTTTTCAGGGAGAATTCACAGTGTATGTGCGATAACCCCGCTGAGATTTTATTGGGGGCCAATGCAATTTGCCACATGTGACCAAACTGCCTGACCATTGCCATTTCCTGTACGAGGTGCATTCTTCTTCTACACACTAGCAGCGCAGGTGAGCAATATACGGCTGAGGTACACACGAAGTTCACGATTCTATCACTGTCAAGTTTATACGATGCTGAAATCGATCGGTGGGAAGCACTCAAAAACCCACATCTCACTTCTAGATGAACCCAGTAAATCGTTTGAATCAGCATTGAAAATAATGATTTAATCAATTGACAAGTGGGACATTAACACGTAAACGTTCAAACACATTTGCTTGCGATTAATGATCGGATTGTTCGATGATCTCAAGAGGTGACAAGGTGAAAACCCTAACTTTTATCAATAACATCTCGATTAGGAGTTGCAAGGACAGTTTCTACGCATCCTCTAGAGATTGTGAAGTAAGTTGAGTGTTAATTGCATGCAAATTTGGTTGAGCGTCCATATGCGATGGTTTAACGGTGTATATTATGAGGCTAATGACGCAATGGTCAAGGTGATTGCCACATGGAAGCATGTTCGGAGTTTTTTATTCTGGCCTTGGCAGGGATATGTATTACTGACGAGCTCTAGTGAGAGTGAAACTCGAAGAGAGTGAAACTCGAGTCTAGTGCTTCTTTTCGAAACAGGCTTACCGGAAAGTCTATGAGAATGTGACAGCTGTGAACAGTTGTGGATAGTGTTCAAGTCACAACGGTCAAATTACATACTGCCTACCAGAAATAATGATAAATACCACAAATATAACATAAAACCTCAATTGTGTTTCGCGTAGAAGTCTGAACTGTATAGAACTTGTAAACTGATTAGTGTATGATACAACGAACAAAGTCCAAAGTAATGCGATAGTCAGAGCGTGGAGTACATAAGACGATCAGTGTATTATGAACATTTTTGGGAACAAAGTCGCAGCAATTTCAGTGCGGATAGGGGAACGTTTTAATGGTCCAATAAGAAGCAGATATCCCTAGGTATTATCAAATCTTGTTGGACCATCCAAATCTAAGTTTACGTTTGGGGCCAGTAGACGAATGTCAGTGATATTACAAAATAATTGGCAGGATTATGCAGTTTGCGTGTGAAGCGACTCAGAAGTCGAGTAAAAACCGGATGAATTAACTTCATTTGAAGAACACGAAAGAAACTGTGCTTTATTGTTTAATCGAATATAACAACTCGACAAAGTGGTTTGAGATGTAGGAGTGGAGAGACACAATAAAGTATAAAAACGTGGAATTGTTCACAAACTAGACCTGAACCGTGACAGAGTTGAACAACCTGCAATGAGACACACCAAACGCATTTAAGTGGATCAAAAACCTGACATCAAGCAATCACAACAGTCCGTAAAAACCAACGGTCACAGTAACACAATCAACACTGTGCGATTTAGGTGTGTTTCGCACCCTCGGACTTCAGGCGAAGTTTTCATGAATACATTTCATGTCAACTGATACTCTTTAAAGCACCTGTTTCTCCTCTGCTTATTGTACAAATCATCCAGAATACATTTTGGTATCATCATGTTTCTATTCGTCCCAAACATTCTTAGATACTGTTTGGCATTTTCGGTTCATATCTTGGAAACATCGAACGTTGTCACCCCATTAGCTATCGAATATTTAACACGCTCAAAGCACTTCAATCAGTGCCTTTCTATGATTCATTGTAAGCTAATTCCATGTCAGATGTATACACACGGTTTTTCATTGACAAACCAAACCGGGCCACACTGAAGACGTTAAACCAAACAGTCACTAGTGGCCCGAAGAGAGCACGTTTTACACTGTACACACTTGGTATGGTACCAACAATATCATAAACACAACAATTCGAATTATTAAATGAGATTGCGCCGGTCTTCTCACAGGCCTCTTTAGTGTATTTGTTTCGATGTGAATTGGAAGTCCGGAAATACGATTTTGTTGTGACAACGCACAATAAACTGGACATCCAAGAGGTATCAACAGAAGAACTATCTCGTTGTTTGGCGCTCGTTGGTTAATCCCTTGTAAGAGCCCTGTGAGTCGTACTACTTGCCCCAGGAGAAGCCATGCAAACACTCTCTTTATAAGCGGATCAGTTGACCTGCCTTCATTTCGATAGCTTTTCATTATCATAGATGCCTGTGCACCGGACTGCTGCAGTAACGAGAAGTTTTAAGGCATCATATGTGGGTTGGATTTGTTGGGCTTATAAATTCACTCTCAAAAGTTGCAGAAAATTAGCAACATCCCAGTTTGTTGAACTCATAACGTTAACTCTCTCACTTAATTTTTTTTCCTTTGGCTTCCAGAGCAATTATTACGAAGGCTTTCTCAAGGGTTCGTCTACGATTTAAAACATCGTTGAGTTTTTAATGTCACTTTTCACCAAAGTCGGTTTCCCCCTGCTTGAATCACACGGAAACACTAATCAAACACCCGAGGTGTCACTGCCGTGTATAGTGCACATAACGAAGAAAGTAGGCGCCGTGAGTCCCGTTTTCAGCTCGAACGCGAATAGCGCATTCGTTCAAGCGAATGGTGTAGACCCTGGTTGCCAGCGTAAACCGTATGGCAACACCTAAGTTAGGGGTGCGTTAGGCTTGCTGATGTGGCATCCACACTCGTGTATCGGTCCGCCCAGTCAATTATGTCCAGGCAGAGCAGTACGGACTGTGAGATCATACGAACTGGAAGTGGTACAGATGAAACCTAATTGCAAAACTCTGGGCTTCATGTGCATTTGAACCAGCGACGCAAATGGTATATCTAGACGTGACAATTGTTGTACTAGCTGAGGTCTGAAGCTACGATAAGGGCTCAGAAACTTCTCAGTTATGCATGCTGTCATACTTTCAAATCTAACTGAAGTGCACAATTTCCGCCCTTGGTTACCTTCTAATTTATTAATTCCGTCAAGTTTCATATCGGGAATGGAAGGAACTGATGCAGGTCACCTGGCCGTTTTAGATCTTATAAATTTTCTGATTTATAGCATGTGAATTGAGTGACTCGTCTAAACTAAATATGAAAACAGCGGTGATCTCGTTTTTTGACAAAATCATTAAACCGGATTTTCAGACTACTTGGGAGTGACCCGAACGCGAAATACCCGAACTTCTACTAGATTCCAATCAGCAACAGAAACAGAGAAATTAGACGCACCAGCTGAGCTACGAAGACACGCTGAAAGTCGAGAAATCTCATATTTTGGCTCACTTACCCACCCAAACCTTTTTGGAATATGAGACGCACGAAATATTCCGGGAGACTGACCGTCAAAGCACTATCGAAAATCCTTGCATTTGCAAAGCATCTAGTCGATCCACGTACCCCATGAAACACAAGCGTAACTCTGCCAGGAAAACGATGGTGTCTTCAAAGTTTACTAGATCACAGAGAGTTGTGTAATAACGAGACGTTATGCTTTATTTTGGGTCAGTTTTGGCATGACTCATTGAGATGCGCTTCGCTTATTTCAGTTTCAGTTGTACAAAGTTATCGGCAATCCAGTGAACCACAGAGATTTCGTTTTTATTAAAAGTTTATTTATATGACTAAGTTGCAGATATCTCGTCGTCGATGATACCATTAATAGTAGCTCAGAAATTTAGACTATCTCAAACTGAACAAAACCACAGTTGCGCTTAGTCTATGCCTTCAAATAGGTTTCACAGCTAGCCCATTTCGAGGGATAGCACCAGACTCGAGTTTCACCCCTAGTAAAACTCGTCGGTTATGCATATTCTCTTTCGGAATGGGATTTTTCACTTTAGCTCCTGTGGTTGTGTGATTAGCTCAGTAACCGCAACCCCAGCGATTTCATAACGAGCATAACCAAATGACTTTGTGTGAATAGTGCTCGGCTTACTTCGTCATTACCGAAGGAGAATAAGTACAATTGTTCTGTTCAGCAGGATTGGCAGCCAGTAGACCAGGACTTCTCAGTCAGATTGAATTCGTTGTTTTCACTTAACTGTGTGAGCATGGTTCAATTCGACGACTGAATTCTAGGTATTTCGCTTATTTCAAACTTCAAATTGAGGTAGCAGTATTACTTTCGGACGCTTATCGTCGTTTTGTAAACTATTCGGTCAGTTAGTCGAGATGTATTTCGTTTGTCACCTGTTTAACTAATTATTGTCGAATTTTCCTGTAAACTCACTCTAAAATGAGTATGGTCTATTAGTTTTCAAAATTTGTGAAGTGAATCCTATCGGTACCACAAAACATCGTTCAATCCTCAAATGTTGATGCATTTTACAAACGTTCGAACAAAACTTTCCATAAAATTCTCGTAAACCTGTTAATTACTTTATAATTAAAGGTTTAAAATAGAGTGGTAGTTTTGGAGCAGATTTTAAGCTCATATCAACGAGCGGAGGCGGTTTGCGCACCATAAACCCTATCATTTACAGAAGCATTGCGGGTTCTTGACAAACAAGAGGGCACTTGACGATCATCTTGTCAGTGAGACGAACCGACTGTTCCGTCTACTAAACCGTAATTTTTAATTCGCAGTACGGTAGATGTGTCATCTGTGAGGCGGTCTGTCTGTGTAAAATCTGGACTTTTGCCAAGTTTGAACCAACGACACAAACCGTTTTCCCCTATGCAACATGTACTCAGCTAGCTGAACCACGAGTCCACACCGGTACAGCTTCAATACCCAACCGCTATAATGTGTACCCGGCATGCTGTCAGTGAGATATTGATTACAACCACAGCTATGACTAGGCTGGGATATTAGTCAACCTCCGTCCGACCATGAGCACACATTTCCGGTAGAAACCATCGGGCCAGTCAATTTTTATGATTAAAAGTATTGCGTCATCGTGTCGGTGAGGGATTTTGGGCCTGCACCTTATGGGCCGGGTTACAAGTTGTCTTCTCTAGTTGTGGTTTAAAAGGTAGATCCGGAGCTTGAAAGAAGCAACTGACAGAGAAAATTAACACCTGAAATCAACCAACAGTCTGTTGCTGCCGAGTTTCTACTACTAGGGATTCTCCTAGGCTGTGGTCAGAAAAATACCAGTTTTCACCAGTAAGTATCAAGCAACCTCTGCCTTCTAGTTTGTTGGTAATCCATTAAGACCGAAAAATCGAAGTAACTATACGCAACAGTGTGGCGCTAGAACAATTTATCCTACCTAACTTTTCAAGTAGTTCATTGGAAGTAATCTCACAGTTTTGTGTATGGTAAATTCAACTAAAAAACATTACAGCTAGTAGAAATAGACTTCACGCTAACATTTGCAAATAAAGATGTTCCCAGGTTGCTCTACTCACGGAGGTTTACGCCACACACGGATCATAGACTTCTTCTGTCCATTTCTGGTGCAACAAAAGGTATTCCGGTTAACTTCTCTAACCGATCATAGAAAACAGTTTCGAAATCTATTTCACTAAACAGTTTTCACATGTTTAATGCATCATTTCGTCTTCTGGCAGAAAAGACTATCACAAAACCTGTTGGGGATTCAGTCGTTTGATCAAAGTAAATGAATAGATTTAGGATCACAGAGTATTTTCGCTCTGTAGTGTACCAGTAACTGCCGAAATGGTGACAGATGCAGAAGAAAGTGTTGTTTTACTGTTGTAGGTCACATTGTTTCTCCAGAATGGTTGGCTAACTGATTAGGTATGTGAAAGATTGAAATACTTTTCAAACCGTAATGACATACTCGTCGTGGTTAGTTGATGCTTGTTGCTAGTAGGTCGTGTATGAATCTGATAATTTTACCAGAACGCTTCTTAGGTTAGTTACACTTGGGCTATCCCGTTACATGTTGTGTGAGGTTGGTGGCTGGTAGTTATGTTAATTCTTTGGAATAAACATCCAAGTTGTAACCTAGGTTTGAACTCACGAAAGTTGTGCAATGTTGGCAAGAATATCAGTTAACCATGAACTGTACTCGTAGTCTAAGGTTGTCAAGCCGTGGTCCCAGGTTCACACTCAGTTTGCAGATCTTTCGAGCGGATACTTGAGTGCATCAACAGTCGGTGCACGCTCAGCGTGATCAGAAGTTTGTCTAATGCAGGTGGTCACATTGTCGAAAACCTTTTCTTCCTGGTGATGACTGTTTCGTCAATTTGGTGTTCCAGAGATTCTAGTGACCAAAATTTGACCGCAGTTATGCTTAGCAGAATTCCGAGGACTTCATGTCAACAGTGGAGTGCTTCACGTGGCCATACACTTCTATCACCCACAATCTAACGCTGAAGAGAGCCTTTCAGATATTGGAAGGTATAGGTAGTTAGGGGAATGATTCGTGTTTTTCGGGGGGCCCACCGCTGAACAGCTAACTCAACTAACCGGAACAGGAGCCGTCAATTGTAACATGTCTTGGAGGCCGGTTAGGGGTTCCATTTGATGCCATACAGTTAAAAACCTTTCCATCGAAGAGAAGGGAGCCGATGAATTCGCAGTTCAATAAGCCTTATGGCTTAAGCTCCGGGTGTTTCCAGTCAGCTTATGTGTGGATTATGCGGCATACCAGAAAGATTTGGCAATAAAGCGTAATTGTTAATCGCCACGGTAATGTCGTCTATCGAGTGTAAGACTTTAGCTGAACACATTATGTAAATCAGTTGATACAACGGCAGCAATCCATCAGCCACCTCATACTCTTGTTGTCTTCGCAGATCCAATCCTGTTCGTCACCTGATCATTCAGTTAAGTTTTAGCCTCGGAAATCATCCTTATGACGTGAAAAATTAACCTTTGTTGAAAACGACGGTGCCGAGTTCGGGTTCCCATCGTTTACTTTGTACATCTTACTGAACGTTGACAATCCAGCCACACAAGATCCAGACGTTTCTGATTTAAGACTGATTGATTATCAGACTGGTCACATACGTGGTCAACGTGACAATCGTTTTAGTCACGTACTTGGTAGAATAAGCTATCGCGTTCTTCTTTCGGGCGCTTAGTCGGATTAAGTTCAAAGGTATCAATTTACAAGTTAATATATTATGTTTTTCGAGCTCTATTAGAAAATAGCCGCTTTCGCTCAATGGGTATGTTTGAGGTTACTCACTCAAGATATCTGACCGGCGATCTGGCTTTTTCAACCTGGTCCACGTAAATTTCCCGGCTGACGTATTTCCACGTCACAGTTTGATTTATATTTGATCGGCTAATTAATGTGTCTTTTTTCACAAGCTGAGAGTAATCCATCGTCTTTATGCGAGCTAATGAATTGGTCGCAGTCCTTCTTTGCGGCACCAACTGTCTACTACGCCTGTGTAGAATCACTAGTATTTTTAATGTATGATTACCAGATTTACAGCCTGCTAAGTATTGTAGTGAACTTAATTGTAGAAGATAAGGTATCCGTATAAATTTGTTATAAGCGCAGTGAGATACATAAAACCCGATCGGGATACCTGCTGTTCGTAGCAAACACTCATTAAGTAAGCTTTCGGGATCTCCGGCTCGGACCGTTGGCATTACTGTGCAGTCGAAAAATTAAGCCTACGTTTCAGCATAGCTAAAAGCTAGCACTGAACTACTCAGTTACAACACGCAGATGAATTCTGAGTGGATGCCTCTGGTCCAACATACGTTACGTAGCCAATGGATAGACAATTTTCGAGTGGCAAAGTGTGCACCGATTTCCGGGCATTTCTTCTAAACCGCATGGCTCGAATACAAATCAACAAAGGAATGTGTAAATGTTGCCTCAAAAACATTGCCAAGCTTCTACGATCACAAGTTAATTAGACAAGATTAGGGGCAGCATGTCAAACCATACAATTTCATTAAGAGCGTTCAGTTCATGTGAAATTTTGAAGGTGTGTTTTCCTGATTAGGTGTTTTTTGTAATGTGGTTGGTTACTTTTATGTTGTCATGCTACCTGGTTCCATATCAACCCATCTGTAACGGCACGCCCGCATTAAAACCCACACGAATGGACAGTAGCGTAAATGAAAACGTCGGTTTTTGAATCACCATGTTTTTAGCCAACGTCCAATCTATCGGTACAAACTGTTTTGCAGAACCACTCTCTCAGTACAGCCAGTTTTTGGTTAGCATATTAGGGCCTTTTAAAAGCTATTTGATTAGACCTCTCTGGTAGCATCTAGCTAGAAGAAAACCTCCACAGCTTTGAAGTCAGTAGAAAGAAAGCAAACCACATTCACTTCTAATGCCACTACACAAGACGTTTGCACAACAGAAGAACGCAACCAGCCGGGACACTTTATACGTGGTGGCTGCCCGAAACATATCGTTTCCTGTTGAAAGACTGAGAAGCTTTTGACGCTTCCGCGCCGGCCAAAGGTAGCTTCTGTGGGCCGGCTAGCTAACCGCCTCTTTTGAAGTAACAAGTATAAACTGACGCGTTGAAACCTGCGTGAATGAACTCGCATTCGTCAGTGAGTTTTGACCGTCGATCTAGATGATATGCCGAAACCTGGATGAACCTGGCTGTTTATCAGGCAGATTACTAAAACGCCGTGTGAAAATTACACTGGTTGAAACTTGAACAGATAGACTGGAAACAACTCAGTGTTCGAAACAATTGAGGGTCCGTCAAAACTCTCATCATCACTGAACTACGTTCACTTCGCTGTTTCAAAGATAATGTCACACCGTTAGTACATGACTCTAGAACAGGAAGTGCAGGATGACCCGGCGACTTTTCGAACGATAACTGAGTACAGTTAGTGAAGTCAATCCGTTTCTCAAGGGCGAGAAAAAAATCACAGTAATTTTATAAAATGAAGTTTCACCACTTAACAGCGACACGGTGCAATAATGCTAGCAGCCGGCGTTTTTCTTTTGACAATACGCGGTGTCATCTTAGTCAGATTCGTCTGCTAACAATACAGCCTATGAATATGTTAAATTTGTACGATGGATTGTAATTTGTACAACGCATGCTTGCGTTGAAGTTATTGGTGATTAGCAACAGAATACGAAAGTACTCAGCCAGCTGAATAATATGCAATTAGAATCGGACATTGTTGCCATGAATGAGAAATTCATGAACATCAACGAAAATGTTTTATTCAATGGTAAATAACTGACTGGGTGAAAGGCTCAGCTTTTTAGCCAGTCCAAAATAACTGGAAGCTTACAATTCATTTTTCGTCAGATCATCGAGAACAGACACTTGTAAAATGAATCTTTTGGATGTGCCATCGTAAGTGCAGATACGTTGACATGAGACAACACGACATTCTGTGTATTGCAAAAATAGTTGACTTACTTACTACGCTTCACATAGAGTAATTTGTGGAATATGCGACTTGTAAAAATATACGCCGTATTACAGTTTTCATTCTGATGGGCACTTTTGACAGTTTTGTCATTTGGAGTCACAACCTCCGCCGGGGGATGGGCATACATACAGTTGTTGCCATGCTTTCTCACATTAGCCTACCATAAAGACCAGCGTCAAGGGACGTTTGCAAATAAACATCGTCGCGCGTGACGCGTTGCAACGCTCGTGGTTCTAATCGTACAAAACGTATTCAGCATAAACCCAACGAATTAAGGCCGGGAGACGTATTACTGGAGGTCATTGTGGTCCAGCAGTGCAGTGCTGGTTACCCGAATAGCAGGATGGTATGACAATGAATCTTTTATCTATGAGAAATGAAAAGAATAGCAAGATCCAGTGGCAGGCTCCAAGCGACTGAATCCGAGTGCAAAAAACTTTCTGCAGTAAAAGACAATGACGAACCGTTGCCTAACAAAGACTATCCTGACAAATGAGAAGTCACGCTTTGAGAGCAGGTGGTTAAGAACGTGCGTACAACAATGAGATATCAAGAACATATGCCGGATAGCATATTACCCACAGACAGAGTAGTTCACTGAACGAAGTAACCTAACACTCAAGGAATGTTTATCAGCTGATGTTATTGTTCAAACCAGCGTCTTTTCTGGCGAGTATGGAGAACTCCGAACTTCAGTTTGTGTACGAAAAACCCACCGGCTTCCGGATTACAAAGATATTGGAATACGGCTGCAGTGCGCTAATTCCCCCGTCTAACAATTTGCTCGAAGAGGAGCTAAGAAAAACCTAGAGGCTCCTCATAAATACGAAGGGAATCAAACAATGATTGGAAGGCATGGCAAGATCAAAATGCTCAATTTATGAGAAAAGCCTAAGTATTTAGATAACCGAATACAAGTGTTAGCGGCTGGAGCACAAGAAATCACCTGGTTAAACGGAAATGTCGATATATGATACCTTTCGGGCGGGACAAGTATGTACCATCGACTTAAACGAAGTAACGAAATTTGCATGTGTCACTGAGAGAGAATTTGACAGTGAGTGGTTGGAAGTCCAGGAATCCTAGACGGGAAAGACTGTTTTGCGATTTACAGCATCTCTGACAACACCAGCCGAAAAGGCGGATATCAGAAAGTAGTTCTCAACCACAGTAGAGTCAACAGCATGAACCAGCGCTTGAAAAAGTGTACATGCAACTGTGTGGGAAGTGTCAACGAAGAGGCTAGCTATGTACGATTATCAACTGTTGTGTAGACACATCAACGGTGCAGACTAATTTAAGCGTTGGTGGTGGACTTCCTGCATACTTAGTAATGAACGTCTAGCAATGAACAAACTTCAGCCCGAATGTCTTTTGTGATCAAAAAAGTACTAATTGATGACCATACTAGAGGATCCACCCAAGCAGACTGCTCTTTCTGAGAGATCACTGCGACATTCGTCTAAGAATTACTACAAGGTTCGGGCGTGATGTCATCGCAAACCTTGACAGGGAATCTACGATTCGTGGTGTTGCTCAAAGACAAGCCTGCACATAGCACAAGATTCGTGTAGCACCAAATTTCAAAGGGCGTTCCTGAGAGCCTTAGGACCTGGTGCTTGCCATGATTGACAGCACAACATTAGAATCATCCCAAGTAGAAGATACGGAAACGCAGTTGGAGATTCACATTCGTTTCATCAAACAGCATACGGCCAAAGAATATGATTTATTCAGCTGCATTAACGTACAAATTCTTTCTTTCTTTGCAAACATACTCGGTCCTCAGTTGATATCACCGGGATGGCGTACATACCACTTATGTCCGCTGGGGGCCCATTTCGCTTTGAGTTTGCACCTCTGGTCATACTTTGTGTGCATGCAGACTGCTGCATTTTTGCGCGCGTTCGACTTTTCTTTACCGGCTGGTTTGGCTCGTTTGACTTCAGAGTAGAACAAGGTCTGAATGTGGACGTCAAATGTGGTGTTTGATAAACTGGAGGTAGAAATGATTACCCACAGTGCAGGAAGTTTTCAGGTTGTCAAAATACAGTACGGTAACATTAATCATAATGCGCAAGCAGGCGAGGTGTGAGTCCTTCAAGAACAAAACTCATCTCTTTTAATAGTTTAATTTTTCTTGATTTGACTGTGAGGCCTCCAGATGTTTTGAGAAGAAAATATTGCTCCACACTTAGCGTAATGCCAAACATCAATTCCGTGGAAGAGTTTCACATGTCTGTTTTGAGTTTTTTTGTAACGGAATAGAACCAATCCGACTTCATTCATACTGCTTCATATCGCTGTCTGGATGGACCTTGGTTGACAACCTGACTTTATCATTTGGCCAAGCTAGATAACATCAGACGGAGTTACAAAGAAATTATTGAACATTTCATGTTATTGGCATAGCAAGAACGACCCGCATTTTGGTAATCGTAACAGGTTATCAGTTCGCTGATGGAACTGAAATAGCCAGCATTTTTCCGTTTTCCCATAGAGTCTAGCTAAATTCATGTGTACCTGCCGGTCGATTTTTGCTTTGCTGGACTGCAGATATTACTTAACTTACAGATCAGTACTTGAGCACTTACAGCAACCTCTCTCGAAGACAATCATTTCTGTCACTCTCGGCTGGTCATCATGCGGATTTTGGGCAGAACAATATGATAGTCTCAACGAATATGACCATTGTGCAGCATAGTCTACCTTCCCGATCTACGAATGGATTCGGAAAATATTGGCTCTCGAAACAGCAGTGTATGGTCATGATCAGCTGACCATCTTGTACGGCCATTTTGCTTGAAATCTGCATTCAGATTTTCAGTAAAGTCGATCAGTTTCAGTAGTTCGGCCTGATCATCTCTGATTTAATTGAAAGAGCGCGACTTGAGAAGTGGGCTGTGATTTTAAGGGTTAGTCTTTCAATTTTTGTGGTTATTTCCTTTGAAAATTTGTCGGATTCATTAAGAAAACCAATCTAAACAAAGGATAACACAAAAAATAAGCCGGACACATATATATCTATACTTGAAACGGTGTGCAGTTGAATCTAGGGATATCTGGAAAGTCAGACTGTAATGCACAATGACACTCGGATGAACCTTTTGAGGCAAACAGATCACACGCCTCGAACTCTTCGAGTGTGTTTGAATAGTTCAATAAGACCGCAAGAAGGACGATTGGAAGAGATAAAAAATTCAGACAAGACAGAAGCCTAAAGACTATGATTAGAAGTCCAATAAATGAAAACACAGCACGATAAAACCAAAGGGAGAGTACGCATGCTTTTAAAAAACGCAAGATAAAATTTTTTGAGTTCGATAACGGCGGTAAACCTGAATAATGAAACGTTGGTCTTCTCACTTGTGTAAAAAATCGTTAACGAGGACAGAACACTTCAAACTATGACTCAGAGTAACACCTTTTTACCTCAGATGAATACTACAGGGTCCCCATGGTCCGCTTTTTGTCCATATGGTAGTTTTTCAGCTTGCCAGATTTGTCTTCGAATATACCAAAACACATTGAAACAACTCTCAGCCTAATACCCTTCAGTTTATCTGCAAGCATTACTATTGTATCTAAGTTATTTGGCAGCAATTTCCCCAAATCATGATCTGACAACTTTGTGCAGTTCAAAACCAAAGCGTACACTGATAGATTCCGTTTTTCCCCCGTTTTTTTGTAACACGCAAATGAATTATGTCTTCGATGCAAAAATCAGCCATCCAATGTATGGTGGTATAGCGCACAGTTAGGATACACGTGTGACAAAACCATTACCGACTATCACTACCACGCTTCACACAAATTAATTTTACCTCAGTGTCCGGACACACAGAATAGAACGGTCTTCGGATACAGGTATCTTTTACACCAGCCCAAAAAACGTGAACAGCGGTCAGTCATTTTCTTGGTAATTAGGACTTTGAACGTGGTAAATGTTTTCTCATTATGCACCAGTCAAATGCTTTACTCTCCTTTCCCTATGATATGAAGTTGGTTGTTCCCATTTCGATAGCACGTAACGTGCGTTGCCGGATGCCACGATGACCCGACCGCTAAGTAACTGAAAGATTGGAGGTCGTACGCCCAAGTCTGTTGTGAACATGTGAATATCTGTTTGGTAATGTTCTGAAGTGCAGGATTTTTCCACTGTCAGCGTGGGTTCACCCCCAGACAGTAGCTTTTCGCATGCTTGTCCTCTGTAGATACCTGAATCCGAACACTGACTTACTCGGATGTTCTTGTAACGACACTCTGGTACAGCTTGCCGACATCTTGTAGTGATATTCGCATTTCGTGCAGGAGATGGTTGCAAGTTCGAGAAATATTAGCTCGTTCCCCAGGTATACTGACATGTCCCCCCGCAGCCCACTAAATGTGTTAGTGACGTTCCGTTTATTGTTCTTGTTTGCACTATTAAAGGGTCACTGGCCCTAGCAACCGACAAATCATCGTAACACTTAAATTTTTCTGGAGTAACAATATTTTTCCCTACCGCAGTCAGTTGAGTCAAACGGAATTCAATAAAATTGTTGAGCATCATATTGATTACCATTGAGCGGCTTGAGGTTTGGCTGGTAGCAACTGAAAATTACTCACGCTTGGCAGTGGCGTTTCAGTTCAAATGAGATTTTCTGGGAGACTTCAGAAAATTAATCATTAAACCAGGGTTTAATTCTTGCCAGAACTAGCCAGTATTACATTTCAGTGAGGTCAAGACCTACCTCTCTCGTTTGATAGACAAGGTAATTTCAACGCAATAAATGTGAAAATAATTATCGGCATGAGTCGAGAGATCATTTTATATGGCTACTGTAAACGACGTTTATGTTTACAGATGCACAATGACTGTTGTGAATCTTGAGTCCATTTAATTGATCAGGAATGGACTAGTAGCCGCTCCAACTTATAGTGGACTGAGTTGCCCATCGGGATGGACATTGGTAATTTAGACGGCTCCTATATTTAGAAATTTGTCAATTACACTACACTGAATGAATAACCTGACTGATCTTCCCGCTCACCTGGGTAATTGTTTTTACATTTAAAACCTAATTAGCCCGTTGGTCAAACGAAAGCAAACCTTTGTTTGCTATTTAGTTGTATTGTATGACATAAATGTAAAAAAACTGGAAGCTCACATTCTGAGGGTAGTTAAGTAACTTCCTGATCTGGCCTATTAGAACCTTAGTTTTTCGTGTCCGTTGGATTTATTTTGTGAAGTGAGTTCACGTGTGAGTGCGTAATTCAAACAATTGTTTTACTGCCTACTGATTATTGACTTATGTGAACACATTTGCATTCAGATGGAGTACTACTATGTTAATAAGCGTGATCGTTGCGGCCTAATGCGCCAGTCTTGGTTCTGTATTATGTCATAGTTACTTTGATAGGAACGCCAGTCTACTTTTGTTGATTTGTTCACCACAGTTTAGCTATGATAACCAATTTCTGTAGTGGATGTTTATTTGGGCTTCATGGTTTCTCATACCCCCGTTATTTTGTGAATCGGCTAGGCCGCCAACCGTACGAGATTCATGATACAGATTACGCCAAAATAACTGTACTACATTTCAAAAATATAAAACATCCTTCCCCAGTTACGGATTTGAACAGTGAAATCAGAAGACCGGTTTAGCATGATGGTAATACCATTTCCTATGTTCTCATCAGTTGCTAACACATAACAGCAGTGAAAATAAAAATATATTTAAGCGAATTAAGTTCATGCATCAAGTCAATGTATACAATGGTCTGTCATTGGTCAAAACCATGGCAGACGGAGGTTCAAGGTCAACAGTTTTTGCACACAGAGGACCGGCTTGCTACGCGTGACTAGCAGCGCTTCGAGTGAGTTAAAAATGACAGGCTTGTGATGACGCATCAACACTCGGAAAGCGTTTGTCGGGTCGACCACATGACCGGTCTCTAGCAGGTGTCTGGCGATCGAAGAAGCCGGCTTGCGTTGTTTGGTCGGGTCGCGTCGG